>SJJU01004637.1:0-28955 GCA_012932125.1 Conopomorpha cramerella | reverse complement strand
AGTTTATTTATACAAAGCACATTACTTTGAACAAAGAACCGAATTGAGGTACCGAGTCCTATCTTATACATAAAAAAGAAGCAGGAAAAGCAGCAAAGGATAAGTTTAGGTTGGTTTGTGTATATAGAGTAGTTCATCACTGACTCATCAAAGCCCAGCCTTAAACCCTTGACTATAGAATGTAAAAAATGCAACGGGATTATTTTCATGATAATCTGTGTGAGATAAAAAACGTTTTTCTAAAATTAATCCCCCAAGGGGGTACAAAGGGGGGTAGAAGTACATGAGAAAGGCGTTAGTTTCGGAGTTATGGTTCTAAAACTAGGTGGTAAGTAGTATTTTTAATAGAAATTAATACTGAAACTACGCGAATAAAATCGTGAGGCGTTCACTACTTATTAATACATAAGCTTTTTTAAGCTGTAAGCTGCAAGGACCTGACATCCCATTTCTAACGGATCATCCATTCCTCAACCCAGGTCAGACAAATAAGTTCCTCTTTAGCATCGCCGGGATACGCAGCCCTACCCAGGTATTAAACCCCCTCGCCACGACAAGGCACATAGAGGATTAATTATGCATGACCTGACTTCATACATTGTTTATGCTTAGTCAATACAGTAACAGTATTGTACCTAATGCCACTCGCTCTCAATATAACGTGTGGGTGCCGATTTCGAATCGATACCTTTATTAAATCAGCGTTCGACCTTAATCGATAGCTCTATCTAATCACGAGTGAAAGTTTTACACCATTGTTTACAAATATGTCTATTGTGATACATTGTGCGTATGCGCAGGTTTTAATAAGCCGCGATACGTCTTGTAGGTGATAGGGAGTTATCTATGAGCAGCTCATTCGCCGGATAGATGATTCGATCACTCATTTGACCGATCGATTGGTCGTCGCAGGCGCAGGTGGATCGTGCATCAGAAATTGATCACCTATAGCTGTTGATACGTTGGAGGCAAGTCGTGCCAATTATTTTTGCTTTTACGTTTTTTTATTACAGGTAACCAATGTAAAATTGATCATAAAAATTACTAACAAACGTGTTGTTTAACGAAGGGTAGAGTTAATATTACTTTCCGACCTATGTAATTATATCACGCATTGTAAAGTACTTCACTGAATGCAATTATTCATTTTTCTTCAATACCCACTGCTAAAAATATCTACAGATGTTTAAAAATGAAACATAATCGCCAAAATTATGGCATACATACGGCATACGGCAGCTAAATTCGGTGAAACACAAAAAAAATAAAAATAAATACACTTCACGCCTTTTAAATCTCAAAGCGGGGTAGGCAGAGGCACTTGCTAAAGCAAATGCCCACGGTTCACCAAGCGTATTTAACCCAACGTGACAGGGGGTGAGCCCATCGCCGTTATAGGGTTCACACACCTTGTGGTGTGCGGGTTTCATCACGATGTAAATAAAAAATGTAAAATTCTCGAAAATCTGGGAAAATTGAAGTGAAATATTTGTAGAGATGAATTGAATACTTATTATATTATGTACGTACTACCTAAAAGTAAGTCTAAGTTAAGTTGAACAGAACTACGGTATCTTTATAAAATTTGGTCTAAATAACTTTAGGTCTAAGAATCTTGAGTAAGAAAGAGAACATTACACTAAAACAATACTTGGAGTCTAGTCTAGTCCCTTTTTTGCCTAATAACACGTCAATCTTTAAGAACTAGACATTTATGTAGGTATATCTAGTTCACCTTTTCGATATACTTCATACGAGCCAATTAATTGAATTGAATTAGAATATACTTCACAGTATGTTTGTCCGGAGCCTTTAAATTGAGACTTTTTAGAGCTTTTTACCTTTGCTTTTGATAAGTCTATTTTATACTATCATTTTCATATCATAATATCAGTTTGTTTGTCAAAAGAGCGTGTGTAATAATAGAAATAAATTGTTCGGGACGCTGTTCCTATGGATTTTCCATTGGTATTTATCCGTCAATAGTTTCTTACGATTTAGGCGGCCATAATGTTATTATAGTTCTATTTCATTCATTTATAAAGTCGCCAGAGAAGGATAGAACTACAAAAAAACAGGCTACCATAATATACTTACCTATATTCTAAAAGCTATTTAACTTACGGCAGGCATGGACTAGTGGTTTGGGCATCTGCCTCTGAGACAACATTCGGGGGTTCGATTCGTCTTAAAATCAACAATATGTTTTAATTTTAAGCATGTTCGCAGTGATTTGGTCGTTTTCTTCAGGTATGTTATTTATGTACTAGTTTTTTTTACCTTTATATATAAATATAGCCCTGTGGTGACGGGGAATAGAATACATGTGTCGTCACCCCAGTTCTACATTTCCCGTCGTGGGGGTCGTACGAGGCGACCGCGGGACGTCTCCAGAGAACGGACAGCAGCGCTCTCTGTGAATTAAACCACAACACCACTGCGATCGCCCACCCGCCTGCCAAACGTGGCGATTATTGGCATTTTCCCACAAATGATCATGGAAATCATTATGGGAGGCCCTCGTCCGGCAGTGGACACCATGTGGCTGATGATGTTGATTGAAGAAAGGGTTGTTGTTGTATCTGAAGTGATATATTTGTAGACCTAAGTAAGAGTATGCCCGAGTTAAGTTGCACAGAGCTACGGTCTCTTAATAAAACATGGTCTAGCTAACTTTAGGTCTAGGAAACTTGAGTAAGAAAGAAAAGAGTGTACCTACTGTACCTAATAAATAAATAAACATGTCCCGTATACCTGATGCAAGTGCTAGTATAGAATACAGAAAGAAAGCTATACTGCGAGTAAAAGGACCCCTAGCAATGGTCTTAGAAACGTTGTTGGGCTCGTCTAACGACAAAAAATAATCATTTCCATACAAAATAGTATTTTTTTGCCTCGGGAGATGTCATTTTGTATGGGAATTGATTTTTTTCATTTTCTCACATTGTCCCATAATAAAAGTTATTCATATTGACGAGCCCAACAATGTTTCTAAGACCATTGCTCGGGGTACTTTTACACTCTCTAGAAATACTGTTAGTGCCGAATACCAGCGAAAACTTAATTTATATGGATTTGACGATCGGCTATCTACTAGCTTACTTTCTGTATACCCCTTTAGGTGTGATAAAGGAAACATGAGTTTGAGAAATTATTAATTTTTATGATTTTTAAAATTCGACCGTTGTACCTTCACCTTATAAACCAGCATGAAACAGTTTCTACATTAAATGCGTAAAATCGCCTTTTTATTGCCTACTGTAAATACGAATAAAAGTAAAATAAATGTAATATCAATCACCTACATTAATTCACGGAACACACAATAGCAATATAAGGCATCCATACTAATATCTACAATTATATACAATCCTTTAGGCAATTTCAGAACACCTTGTTTTAACAAATACACCTGATCGAATCCGTTGGTGCACCTTGCCCAGAATTTTAACCGTCTCAGCGTATCGTCGTCCCTTTCTCGCTTAAATATGAATGGGGTGAGTGTGTGCACTGTCTCTTTCTTTCGAGGATCAAGCTGGAAAAATGCTTGGTGTAGGTACCTGGCAAGCCGCCGGCAATTTGGCAACCAGCTTTAAATTTATTGTAAAAGCACTATATTTAGTATTGACTATTCGTACTACGTAATGAGGACGTAACGTGGCATTTAAGACAGTAAACGGTCATACAGATAATCTTTTTTTCATACAAAATGTATATCTATATAGGAGCGTAGACGTATTGACTGTTTCACCCATACGTAGTATTACTGGAAAAACTTAACTTTAAAGAAAAAAAAACCGACCAACCGATGGGGTTTCATCATCAACTACATGACGTCCACTGCGAGGCGGCGAGGGCCTACGCCAATTATTTCACATGATAATTTGTGGGGAAAAGCCAATAATCGCCACGCTTCGTGGGCGGGTTGTCGACCGCAGTGGTGTTCTGGTTTAACTCACAGAGAACGCTGCTGCTCATCCTCTGGAGAGTTCCCTCGGTCGCCTCGCCGCGACTCCCACGACGGGAATAGTTGAGCTGGGGTGGGGACACATGTATTCTATTCGTCACCGCAAGGCTTTGGTTGGGGTTTAGATACAAGTAGTAGCCAGCCCATCGCCCAACCCTTTCGTAAACCGACTTAGGTCGCCTTTTTCGAAAAAAATATTTATTAATTTATTCATAAATACGTATCTTCTTCTTCTTTTCGAGTCGACAGTGTGTGCGTCCTCAAATATTTTGTGACCAGAATTCGGTCACACGCACAGCGTTATCTGTGGCCTCGTACAGGTCCTGCAGTATGCAGTCGGGGCACGAGGGGCAGACGAGCAGGTGATCCACACGGCAATCCATGGTGTTGCAGAGCATTTGCATCGATCCTCGCAAGGAATGATTCAATACCTATGTAATCATTCCTAATACTAGGTATTATACATCCGAAGGAAGCATGTGCCCCATAACTAATAGCTTTTTTACAACATATACAAACCTTGTTACTTTCATCCCGATTCGTCATTTAGGAAAAGCTTTTCTTTACATTTAGTTAATATAACTAATCCTATTAGAACTTGGAACAATTAGATTCCAACCTGAACGCTTTCCACAGCGCAAGTGCATTTCTTGGCCAGGAACGGCACACCTTACATTCCGCACCATAACATTCTACAAACCTATTGTCATTGAACCAATTAAAATCTTTCACAAAATCGAACTCTTAGCTAATTAATTTATAACTTTGCAGATCAGACTTTGCATAAACAAAGGGGGCAAACAAAACGAGCGCACATGAAAATATAAATCGTATAAAAAGCCTATTTCGAAGTTCGATCTCAACTGGACTCGATGCAATTAAAGGGTTCCGAGAATCGATCCTGGCACCGGGCCGCGGAAATACTCCGGCGCATGCAAACACAAACAACAAGACAATACTTATATCCAGCACACAACTTGCTACAGTGAGTTGGGAATCTAAAATAGCGATAATGTTAACTAATATAACTTATTGAATTGTAGATATCGCGTTATATGTATAGTTATTTTCCTGTTATCTATGTTGGTTGTTTTGGATATAAGGGTGTGTTAATTGCTGTATGTGTAATTTCTATCCAATGTTAATTAAATAAATCTCTTACACTATGTAGCTTATAAATACTAATCTTCTTTTAGGTCTACTGAAACTATTTCATTTAACTCGGTATATCTTATAATAGTTATACTTACTCCGTAAAGCTCATAGTGTCGCCATAACATTCTGACACTCCTATTACGTGCAGAGACATATGCACATAGCACCTGTAATCCATACTATCAGAGTTGCCCATTAGTCGCTTTCGTTTCGCACGAAACACTTAAAAACAAAACCGTTTCCAATATGGTACCCAAACAATCTTATCACAACGTGGATATGCTAACAAAGTCCAGGAACGGCGATACAAGGTGTTTACGAAACCGATTCGCATCTCCAAACGCGACTGAGCAAAATCTTCGGCCAGCAAAAAACGACAATTAAAAAAAGACACACACACATTCGCATCGAGCGACACGCATGCAAGCGTCGCTTCGTGTGACCCGGCCCTTAATTGGGCCGTGGCGTTGTAACGAATAAAAAACCACAAATATTTACCAGCACCATTCCGAGAAACGCTGCAATTGTTCTTTTTGCAAGGTTTATACCTATAGTTTGAAATTGATTTGTTTTATAGGTAGGTGACGTATCGTTTAAAGTTTAGCGATCGAGTTTGATGTGTGCCAAATACGTACAAATGACTAAAGATGAAAAATGAATCGCCTATGTTGCTAAACGCAAAATCGAGAACGGCTGAACTATTTTATGTAATGCTTTTTTGTTAATAAGAAATCTCCACGGCAAATGATATAAATTAAATATTTCATAATTAAGACAAAACACGTCTGACGGATCCACCAGTTTTGCTGTACTTAATTATTTTCCAAGACCATGGATGATTATTATTTGTTACACATTTAACTATCTGTGGGTTACAGCACAACACCACTGCGATCGCCAATCCGCCTGCCAGCCTTTGTGCCCTGTGTATTGGGAGAAATACTAAAAAAAACTGGTAGATGCATAAAAATAGATAGTAGCCTATTCTCAGACCTGAATACGCATATAACATTTGGTAAAAATCGATAAAACCGTTTCGGAGGAGTTAGAGAGACTAACATTGTGACACGGAAATTTTATATATTAGATAATCTGAAATATATATACTCCAGTTCAGAGTATCCATCAAAAAGTTTAATCTATTTCAAAAAACACCTTCGTCCCATTATCGCCTTCAACCCTCGCCGCCGCCGCCGCCGCTGAACCTTCGAGAAACTTCGATGCGGAAAATTTTTCAGGAAACGTTCTTGGATGAAAAAAAAAATCAGTAATGGCCGAGGCAAAGTGAAACTGTTTCAGCGCGTGTTCACGAACGCAAATTGTTTATTATAGTTTATGACTAGCCATGTTTCACGCCCGACGAGGAAATGCCGGATTTCTGCATACAATATTCGGATAATGAAGTTTTTATGACGCCGAGATGTTGGAATATTGTCTTTTCCACAATGAGGGAATAAAATAAGTTATAGATATACACTTGTGAGCAAAAAATCCTGGTCCATCGTAATATTTTGTACTCAACACATCTAAATATCTCGCAATCAAGGAGAAGTTGTAAGTAAAAGAAACTGTTTTATAAAGAAACTTAAATATCGAAAAAGAAAGTCGTAAAGTATATGTAATGTTGTCTTATATTCAATATTACTACTTTCAGAATTATATAATTTATTGAAGTTTTAGTTTAAGTTTTCCTGGTATAAATTACCAGGAATTACCTGGAATTTTTGCTCATGAGTGTATGAGGTACCTACCTAACACTATGGGACGGGCTTAAGGAGGTGATAAATTGACTTTTATTACCCGTCACTTGGGCGTGGTTGATCTTCCTTTGAGTTTAATGAAATCATGACTAGTAATTAGATGCGGTTATTAAAAGTTTGCATATTACAATACCGGAGCTGTTGTCGCCTAGTAGCCTAAGGGCCTTACCTATAATGGCGGAATTGCTATTTCGAAGATACACAAAGCTCAACTTAACTTGTCAGTTGTATGTCAAACACGGAATAACCAGTTCAAGTAGACCTGTAATAACCGTTGTGTAAGTGACAACGCGTGTATTGGTAAGGGGCTAAGTCTTTAGCCTTGGAATAATATGTAAGTTCTAGGTTCCGCTTTAATCTAGGTTTGTAACAACGGATTTCGCGGTGTAATCCACCGATTACCTCCTCATAAAGTTTTCACAGAATGCGTTCAGTAGCATCTCGAGTGCGGAAGCAATAACATGCACACTGACATCTCAGACAGGTTACACAAGCTTTCGCATTTTGTTAGTGGAATTTGATGCGAGAGACCAATAGAATCATATAAATAGAATAGTGGATGAAAAGCACTGTAAGGAAACGGACAATAAGCGTAGATACGATGTTGGGTTAAAAACGTTCAATGAACCGTGGACATTTTTACAACGTCCTCTATTTACTTACTGTCTTAGAGGTTTCATATCGATTATGTTATTTTTCATAAAAAAGTGCACAGTGGTAATTTGTATGCAATCAATTATAAGTAAAGAACACAATAATAAAATAGAAAAAGAAAGACATAAACCTTCACTAAGTATATTCTACGTATATGCTACGTCATTTTCTGCTCGTAACATGTCCGTTTCAAAACCTGATAACCGAAGTAAATAAGCAGAAACTGGAGTCCTAAAGATTCCTCCTTGAAAACAAGTATTCACATAACATGTACCTATAGAGTCTGCAATCGGAAGACGGCGTGAAGCGGCATGTCTTCCTAACTCAGGTCCTCATACCAGCTTCAATATCGAAGTCGTTAATCCACTTCGCAGAGGCGCAACCCGGGGGCGGAGCGCCCGCGCCTTCGCCCCCCGACGTATAAACAACTCTTGCGCAGCATTTAATTATCACTCGGTATTAACCGACGAGATAACAAAGATCGCGTGATCGGAAATATTCAGTTAGCGCGTCCAATCGGCCGCGCTCAAAATGTATGATTAGACGAGAATAAGATATTTAACTTGATAGTACAAGAGGAAGAGTTATAGGCTCGAATTGGAAACGTTTATCGATGAAAATTTCAAGTTTTAGTTACCTACTTTTACCTCCGGGTTTATAAATCACTTCTGTGTACCGCTTTGACGATGTCTTATGTGGTACGTAGCAATTGTTCATTGGTAGTTCTGTCCTGATAAGTTTTGTACACAGCTTTCTAATTCTAAGAGTATGGTAGGTATATGTTATACCTGACTTATTAAAGTAGGGTTAGAACCCTAAAAATATACAATTGCCACAGAGTGTCCACGGGGAATGTAGGTAAGAGTATTACTTTAACTTCAAATCAGTAACAATCTTTTCTAACATAGTTGTATTAAAAGAATCA
Source organism: Conopomorpha cramerella (assembly GCA_012932125.1). Classification (NCBI taxonomy): domain Eukaryota; kingdom Metazoa; phylum Arthropoda; class Insecta; order Lepidoptera; family Gracillariidae; genus Conopomorpha; species Conopomorpha cramerella. The sequence continues at coordinate 20,494 of SJJU01004637.1, read as the reverse complement.
ACATCTAAAAGTGGTTGCCTTACTTAGACTACGACAATTAAAATGCAGCACACAGACTGATCCCTTTTATATGGCCTTAAATGATGAATAACGTCCATATAATATATCAAAATGGAGAGAAACTGATGTCTTATTACTTTTAGGTTGACAATCGGGGTTATGGAGGTAGGTATAAATGGTATAGAACTATATATAGGTATAAAGCATAGGAACCTATTATCTAAAAACTTTTAGCACCCCGAATATTCCTTACGTCACATTTGAAGCTTAAGCTGGTGTACAGTACCTTTAAAGAAGCGCCAAAACAGAGCACGAACTTTTCGTACGTAACTATAATGTTAATAATATTTAACCCAACCCACCACTGAACATACAAGCAGGTACCTAACTATTACTTACAAGCATCACATGGTACGTCGTACAAGCACGTACATAAGCAATCCATCACCTTCTCAAGCACATCTCCGTAGCCCACGAGGCCCGGGTCAAAGTACCCATATACCCGCCCAGCAAACAGCCAGCCCCGCGTATTGAGATGCCGTATCAGTGCGTCCGAGAGCCGAGAACTCGACAAATCATGCCGGTAAAGCACGCATCGTTTGCGTAAAGGGGTACAGTTGATGGCAAACTAATCTGTACGTTGCCATTGTAAAAATAACTCGCACGCGAAAGTTATTGGGTGCAAAAGCAAGCTCAGGTCTCGGAAAAGGTACGGACGTAGTGCGGTTGCGCCGGAGGCTCGATTTGGAGCATTTATCGAAGCAGGGTTGAGCCCCCCAACCCCTCCAGTTTAAAGAGCCCGGGGACATGCGCGCTGCACGACTACTCAGCCCTCAGCAGGACCGGAGTTGGTCGAGACACTTTGCAAACTGAATAAATAATTAACAGAACGGTGGTACCTCGAAACGTTTCGTTCCTTGTAATTTAAACACACAAAGATGAGGTCGTGTACCGTACGCCGTGTTTCTTTACTGCGCTCGTTACCTATCATAAATTAATTAAATCTTTACAATGATACTGTTATTCATGATGAAAAAAAAAATCACAGACGAAAACATGGTAAAGCGATATTCCCGCGTAGAGCCCATTCCTCTTATTGGAATGACTTGCTCATATTTAAACATGGCCGTAAAGCAGGCGCGTCCGCCCCTGTTGCCAGACTAGCCGTAGTGCGTGAAACGTCCGATCTTTGCAGCTCGATCGCTCCATTGTAATGAGATGTTATTTATTGTAACAATCCCATAACTAATAACTCGACTTGTTCTTTAAAGATAATCAGCCGGGCTGCGCGCGCGCCGATCCGACGAAACTTTCTAACAGAAGTGTTGCGGGGATCGCATTAACAGATAAACAGTGTTGGTGTGATGAATGGCAAAAGAAACATTTGTCGAGAAATTATATATACACTAATCCGAAATAGAAATTGATGTTAATACTGATATTGAGAGAAAATTATACCTTATTCATTGTAAATATCAACTACTACCTTATAGTTCAAATGTCATATTGAGCAAAGCGATCACTTCAAAATTATAAAGGTTTTATTTTTAGTAAGTAATAATAATTAATAACATCCGATATTAATTTCCAATAAAACTACGGAGGGATCGAAAACTGTTTTGCCTTTTTGCCATTCTTGTGACACTACCATTTGTAGAGATTGTTTGTCCACCAAACACATTAGTGGAGTAGAATGACGTTGTATTATTTTTATCTATAGCAAAATTGACGTAAGTACTTACTAATTACGTATTCATAAGACTTTCGGCTCTCTGTCTCGGACAACCACAACAACTTTAAAATAGTTTTCCGAATTTCCCGGCCAAAACTAGTGAACGTCTTAGAGTGAGGGTAAACCCCCACCATCGTCCAACCAACTCCCTCATCCAAGCAGTTCAGTCTCGTACTAACGAGCGACCCTATCCGCCATCTTGAAATGATCTCACCTAGCGCTCAATGATAATTTATAGAGCTAGCATAATAGTGGAAAAATCTTATTGGTACATATTTAAGTCCTATGGTACAGTCATCTAGTGAAGGTCCTAGATGGCGGCACACCTTCCTGTCTTCAGCAACTAAATACGTACATGTACTATTCATAAACCGCAGTGAAATTAACAGAATCTTTTGTGAAATTATGTTTTCAAGATGGTTCTAAAAGTACCTACATAGTAACTTTATGTTCCTTGCTGAGCCAGTTCCGGGTGGCTCTGGCAATAACGTGCTAGTTAGTGGTTATGTTTTTCGAGCATTAAACTACTTCACGGACCTAGGTATTTTACATTCTCCTAACATCATCATCATCAGCCCATACTTGTCCACTGCTGGACATAGGCCTCTCCAATTGCACGCCACTGTGATCTGTTTTCGGCTTCTCGCATCCAGCTGCTGCCAGCCATCTTGCGTATATCATCAGTCCACCTTGCCTGAGGGCGTCCTACACTCCGTTTGCCGTTTGTGACATTTTAACGTATGCCAGGTCAGTTAATTAATGATACGTAACTAATTAAATATAACCTAGGTAATTGATTATTTTCTGCAATCAATGAACACCCTAGAATAAAAACAGCTGCAATAAAGGCTAATCTTAAGTTCTATTTAAATATTAAAAGCAACGTAACGTTGCGACCCTTCAAGAGGTTTTTTTTTATAATCTAGCTACGAAGTAATCATTCAAGCAAAAAGAAAACAAAAGATGTTTTATACTATTATCCTTAGAGGCTATATTCATAGTTAATGTATCTATGTAAATTCGAGTCAATATTATTGGTTATAGTGAGTCAGCAACTTCGATCGTTCTCACATAACAAGATAACTAGCACACTAATAATTATAATTAATTGAGCTCCTCTCGATTTTCCGTCGATTCATTATTGTAAGGTTAATAGGATGTTCGGTGCGTACCGGAAATATTGAGAAAGTTTTATTTTATAAATAAATCGAAATTGCAAGAGCTATTATGATACATTTGAAAGCCAAATCAAGGGGTTCAGCTTAAAATTGTACAGGTCTCGTTGTCCACGATTGTGCACACTCAGCTTGAGTAAATTATACACATGGATAAAACTTTTTTGCTCGCATCCTACCAGTAGACAGGATATTGCAAGTTAATTTCGCAGTAGGAATTCACCATATTTCACGATAATTTATCATATTATTAGGTCAATAAATCAGACCTACGTTTTCAAATATTAATAAAATAGTAGACTGATGAATTTATGAAAGTGACATTATATTTACTTAAGCTTTTAAATATATGTACATATTATCATTATTATTTTTTTGCTACAGTCAATGTACACAAACGACTCAGATACTTCCGTCTCTTTATTACAGGTACTTCTGCATCATTAATTTGCTCATACATTTCTAATGTGGTGCATGTCTCTCAACTATCAAACTATTTAGATGATACCTACCTACTTAAGGTATTTTTTTTATTAATAAGGTACAGCAATAAATCAAAACCACTTGTCTACAACAACATGTCCGCACTGTAAAATGCAAAAGGTCTCAAGTTACAAACAACAGCAATCACAACCGAAAATATACGATACTAAAAAACCTATTATGTTAATTTAAAACACATCGGCTGCGAGATAGCATCTTCGGTTCACACCACACCTCCGAAACAATAGTTAATAATATGATTTATATCAATATATGGCCGGAGAACAACCGCCTTAGCATAATCTGCATTACAGATCGGTTGTGTATCGATCCTCGCTTATGTAATGATGAGGCGCCGTTTTACTCTTCACACCTCTTGCGCGTTACCGGGAGGGAAATGTGATTCTGTCATTTCCACTTGCATAGAATGCTGAAAGTGTATAAAATAGTCAACGTAACATAGAAAACCCTGTTTAGAAGGAAATGTATTAGGTTTGAACATCATACGTGACCTCCACTGTGGATATAGGCCTTCCCCAAAGGCGTGATGCGACGATCGGTTTTGTGCTTTCCTCCGCCAATGTGAGCACGTGGGACTGCCTATTCTACAGATTTGAGCATAATCCTTTTGCTACATAATTAATTACTTCTTTAGGAAAAACTCCTAAACGTATGTTGACGAAACTTGATAGGAAGTTGTAATCTGAAATCAGCATTGGTTAAATAGCAGATCGTAGCCACATTTATATGTAGAGATCATTGGCAAAGTAAGAAAACTTTAGCCATGAAGGAAAGTGGAACCAAAAACCATCGAGCGTGTAAGAATAGATGTACGAGTATGAATTTATTGTTTGAAAAAGTGAATATCTAGCCAAGGGCCAAGTCCGCTACACGCTCGTAGTTGCATCTCGGCATACGATATACATTGTTGATTTCGTTCCTTTCATTTCACTGTCGTCCCTAGTAAAACAGCGTTGCACATCGTTTTCCGCTACGATTTCAGATTGATACAACTACGATAGTGTAGCAGACTTAGGTCCCAGTAGTTTTACACCGGTAAATGTAAGAGTATTAATTTAGGCAAGTGCCTCTGCCTACCCCGCTTTGGGATTTAAAGGCGTGAAGTGTATTACTATTATTTTTTTTATTCATTTACTGTACATACCTTTACTCAGTGGCTTGCCCACCATATAGGCAAAAATACACTGCTTATCTTAGTATTTTGGCTACCCGACCTAATAATAGAGTTATTGCTAGATGCTCTTTTGTTGCACCCACGGCACAGGCTAACGAAGGTCCTGTGTATTGTGGGTGAGTAGATATGTAGGTACGTACATTTCGTAAAGATAAGTTACCTATACATAGGTGTCAATACTTGGGGATTACTGCCTACCTTGTCGTAAAAGCCAGTGCACGCTACTGCCTTTACTCTTCATACATTTAGTAAGTAAACGCGTCATAATATTCTGAAAGATAAATCAATGCATAAGTAATTCTTGAGGCACATTTGTCGTTTTTTAACACTTGACACTAGAGTCAGACAAAGCATTAAAACTTACCAAAGTAGAACTAAGCACAGTTCACGTTTTATAAGGGCAGTGACCAAAATAAAAAAAATAAAAATCCCTAGTAAAGGTGAGAGGCTCTATCTACGTCAATAATTTTCATTATGATACTCGGTATTTCTGATGACAGACATCTTTGATTAGACGAAACAATAGAGCAGCGGTAAAATTATTACTTTTGTCCAAATACCGTTTACCGAGATTCGTGTTTCCGCTTACTGGTATTGCTAAATGGAAATGTTATCGATCAATCGTGTCGGGGTGTCGTGGCGGCGGCGGGCCGGCGGCGGGACGGCCTGAAGCTTCAGTGTTTGTTGACGACTTGACACAAACTATCTGCTGACTTATTCCACTATTTTGAATCTTTTTCTAGATAGGACCTAGTTTGGAGATTTTCGTTAGGAAATGTTGATTGAATTACATATCAGATACGTATAGTGATAGTGCCCAATTTAGTTATGCTTAGAAGTTGATTTTCAAGAATTAATACCAAAATTAGGTAAGTTACACCGTGTTTTTTATGTATTTGTATTTGGTATTTTTCTGAATGTCTTCTGAAACATGACTTTTTTAAAAGGCAAAACAAATGTTCATGGATTTAGACTTTTAGTTTGATATGTAATAATAAATATTTACGATTTGTTCTGCGTTTTCCAGTTATCATCAGTTGAAATTATAGCTGCGATGCAGCTGGGATACGTCACAATGTACTCGAGTCGATATGTAATGAAATGTATTTATTATTCATGCAGTTACAGTAGTGAAATTGTGCCATAAGATGTCACAAGAAAATCTCTACGTCCCGAAGGAAACAAGGGGACAGCTTCGACTTCCCCGCTACTAGAAATAAATACACTACATGCCTTTTAATTCTAAGGCGGGGTAGGCAGAGGCACTTGCTAAATCAAATGCCCACGGTTCACCAAGCATATTAAACCCAAGGTGTCAGGGGGTGAGCCTATCGTCGTTAGAGGGTTCACACACCTTGTAACGTGCGGATTTCATCACGATGCGTACGATATGTACGCATAGGCTCTGAAAAAGAGTTCAAGAGAAATTAGTAGAATCGTTCCAAAATAGTAAAATTTGGCATGATCTGTAAGTCGGCCGGTCCCCGCTAGCTGTGAGGCCTCGACGCAGCATGACGCGCCTCTTTTCGCCCACTATCCCTGTGTTATTATAAAATAATGAGAGTAGAGCCGCCCCGCTGAGACTCACAATTGCCCTCCTTAGCGAGTGGCGGCCGTCCGCCCGTTTAGCTATTTTAATTTTTAGTTTGCCCAATAACGGGCCACATTGCTCGACGGCCACTGACAATGACCCAGTGTAGGCAGGATTTCGTGGTCGGTTTGTGAACTCAGGATTATGTATTCTAGATTAACCCTTAGCCACTAGTTTTCTTTGTCTGTATAATACAATCCTAAATAATGTGGCATACAGCATGGTGAAAATGAGGAACAATAAAATATTGCGTATGGTCAAAAACTGCGGTCATACTCGTACGTATTAGATGGACCTTTGACAATAGTTTAGAATATAAAAACCTGCATTTGTTGAAGCAAAAAAAAAAAATTGAGGAAAATTATACTAACATAGTAATACATCACTATACAGTTAAGGGTTAAACCTTAGGGAGTCGTAATCACGTAAAGTTACTTTTAGGCCCAGTGGCTATCCCCATTCATCATTATCAGGTTTCCATGATAATTTGGGGGAAAATGCCAATAATCGCCACGCTTGGCAGGCTGGTTCACTATGGGTATGGGAATCAGGAATTAACTCTTTTCATTGTAAAGTTTTGATGACACTTCCTGTGTAACTAAAACACCAATAAGCTAGTTTTCTAGAATTCCGTAATCAAAGGCTTAAAACTCCTCATAGCTAAGACCCATATCCAACTCTACCATCCACATTTGTCTCTCTCTGATCGTGTTGCTCAAGCTACACTTGAGTACTAATTATTGTATCAGAATACAGGCCCAAGTTTATTCTACCCATTGGTATGTCTTACTGTAAACGAGCATGAATACTTGTGTACCCAATTGTATTCATGATAGTTTCAAACTTAGGGAAAAGCATTTTCTTGCCCGATCCCACATAGGAGAGTGGACAAGTTACAGTTAATCACTCTGCAGTCACAAGACTAAAGATTGCACTTGCAAACGATGATAGTAATTGTAAAAACTACGTAGATTATTCACATATCTATATAATTACATCTGTGGTTTCTATTTATACTTACCTACAATACCTATATTTTTGGGTTAGTAATTTGGATCGTAACCATGCCTATTTGTATACAATTTGTTCAGTTAATTATCTTTTTAACAAGTCTTCAGTAACATCGTGTTTAAAAAATACTTGTTATTTACATAAAACAATTCCGTGAAACACATATGTATTACTTATACATATACAATTAAGCAAATGTTCTTTCACAAGCCATCACGTTGCAACGAACGGTGCCCTGATATTTAATAATAACAAAATTGCACAACCGCGGAAGACTAATATTAAAACTAGACTCACAAAACAATTTACCATCACTTTGATAGAACCATGCAAATTGGCTAATGGCATTCCTGTACTCGCGAAGAGCTTCACTCATTGGGCGCGCGAACCTTGCAATTCGTCAGCTATTGAGCCTCATTTCTGTGACGCACTGAGACTCTATGTCTCGGTGTTAAGGTATATTTTGCAACAATTGTGATTGTGTAAGGGAGTTTTCCACGTTCGTCGGGCAGTGCGTGGCGTCATATGGCGGGGCGGTTGCGTATCGCGGCATCTTCACGCGTCGGCGACGGCGGCGGCGGCGGCGTTGACGACGTGCGTGCGCGCACCCCTCCACACCAACAATAATTGCATTTACCACCAAACATTATTAACTTATAGCGGGAAAGTAGTGAATGCGGTCAGAACAATTACCAGGCAAAAAATAAATACATTAATTTCCAGACGGTAATAAATTGAAACTCCGTTTTTAGTACGTTAGTACTTCCAAGGCGAAAATGTTCTTGTCAGCGCGGAAAATCTCGATATAACATCAACAATTGACATCGTATCTGCCTAGTTAGTAACGTTTCAATTTTACTTTGATACATTTGTTCTACAGAAATCAGGTTACTTAGCATGAAATTAAAACGAAACAAAACAAAAAATAAACACCCAAAACGTTTGTATAACAACGTGGATAAACATTCGACAGATAGGATCTCCAATCTGCGCGGCGCCTTTACTGGTTAACTGACCGAAACAACAACAAATGATTCCGCTATTACATCTGTCCAAATGTATTAGAAACAATCAATGGAAAGAACGCGGGGATTCCTCCGGGGCAGCCGGCCGAGAATACAAAACGTCGGGTAATGGAAAACCAAAAGGCTTGTTGCGACAACGCTAGCAGTATATAACTACTTTAAAACACTAACCCCCTTACCAATAAACGCGTTGTCACTTACACAACGGTTATAACAGGTCTACTTGGACTGGTTATTCCGTATTTGACATACAACTGACAAGTTAAGTTAAGCTTTGTGTATCTTCGAAATAGCTATTCCGCCATTATTAGTAAGGCCCTAATTCTCGTATTTACAGATCCACTCAAGTGTTTGTGCAAAAGAGTCAAACTGATCGCAAGTAACCTAATTATATTTTCAGTATACGGACCTGGACACAAACTGTCAAAAGACCTCAATAGTTCCTTTCTGGAACAAATCATATTTTATTAGAATTCAGAAAGTAACAGAAGTTGAGAATTAGAAATCTAATTTGTCATTGGTTTCATACAAACTTAGAACCAAAATGTAGGTGTTTAATTTTGGAAAATATTTCCTCGTCTCTGGTCTAATTAAAGTGGTATCGTATTGAATATCTAACCCTCTCGGGGACACATTCCGCCTGTCAACGAAAAAAGTATAAAAGTTATATAGTATCTTAAGACGAGTATCCCCGAAAGTGTTAGTAAATACGTGAAAAGTTACCAATATTGTGAATTGTCTCGAAAAGTCTCGAGCCTCATCAGTTAAATAATGAAATAAGGGACCAGAGAAAGAAATTTTAAATGGACCAATTATAAATGATGCGAGCGAATATTTCCAATATTTAACAAAGCTCATAAATAAAAAGTAAATAAAATGTATTATTTATTGTGTTATATAAAGTAGGTACATTACACTTAATGAGGAGGGTGTAGTTTTATTTATTACTAACCCACATTTTCACCGACTTCCAGGAAAAGCAGTTTCTCTATATTAAAAGTTTGTTATTCCGATTTCTACAATCATGTTATTAATAAGAATATTTGTAAATATTCTATTTCTCATTACAACATTACAGACCAATTGAATGTAGTCGGCAAATAAATATATTGTTATGTTTCTTATTAACCTTATTTTTTTCTTGGCTTAGCTTAGTTAGTTTCGAAGTCTAGATTCAATTTACAACTTGCAATGTCATTGAACAGGAAAAAGTGTAACATCAAAAGGAGATCGCAGACAGGTACTTACTAATAGAATTGTACGAAATTCCATTGACAGCAAAAATTTAATATTAAAATTGTGTTACCTACTGTACCGAGTGTAAAAATACCCCGAGTAATGGTCTTAGAAACGTTGTTAGGTTCGTCAATATGAAAAGCTTTTACTATGGCGACAATGCGGGGAAACAAAAAAAAATTTAGGGTCAAGGGTTGGGTAGTGAATGAATGAATGAATGAACACTTTATTGCACACTAAGATATTACATATATATACACTGATGAGACAATGGTAGGGTTACAAAAGGCGACCTTATCGCTGAAAGCGATTTCTTCCAGGCTACCTGATGAGTAGTGATGAGTCTGTGATGAATGAATCAGTCAGCAGATTGAGGTTTATATATATAGATAGCATAGGTACTATAAAGCATAGATCAGTTTCTCGTGCTATACCTAGACACAAATATACTAGCTATACCGACTATCAAATTCTGCTATTCCAGAACAAACATGCTAACATTTACACAACAAAGCTTTAGTAAAGCAGACATCGTGTGGGATGAATACAATCTTACAGGAATTTACGTCTAAATTAACCTAACTTGAATCCCAGCTGTAATATTATTCGCAAGAACAGTAGTATTAATCCCCTACTATGGAAATGAAAAAAAAAATCAAATATATTTTTAGTTTTTTTATGTTTGTTCAGATATTTCCAATGATCTGATTTATGCCCACCGTAGCTGGTCATGGGCTCTTTCTGAATAGTTCGTACAAACTTTTTAAACATGGATAGTATGCTATGTAATCCTAGATAGGTACCTTAAAAAAACCTTTAGAAATTGGCTAGTTAAACAACGATTGTTTTATAAAGAAGAAAGACCACATCGCATTTTTTAAAATTACGTAAGCAAAATATCTTTTCGTTATGAATTATTATTATGGAAAAACCACACAATATAAAATAACTGATAATAGCGAGACGAGTGCTTCCTTAATTATTATAATAGGGCGCGAGTACATGCGCACATCTGGTATATTTGATGAACTTAGATTAAAACAAGTGAGTTGTTTATAGAGATACATTTTCCTTATTGGAGCAAAACAACCAAATTAGCCGGTACCTTTAGAAGCGAAATATGAAAAGTCACAATAGTAGTGGTCGGGCGCAGAGTTCCGCAGCGATTGTCTGTCGGCCATTGTGTCCGTCAACGGGCCGATCGACAGTTAATTACTTTTCATTAGACAATAACCGTAGACATTTCGTGGATTGTCCGGCATTGGGAAACATAAGTGTACGGTGACTATCATTTCCTTAGGAAAGGAGAGATTATTTTTTAAAGATGGATTAAGAATATATTTGTAGAGCATGTAGAGTTTATGGTCAAGAATAATGGCGAGCTATATATGTACCTCCACCAATTTCTGTACTTACAAAAATTTTAAGATTCACAATATAATTATGTAAGGTAAAAACATTCGACATACATCTCTAAGTACCTATTTAAAGCAAATTTGAGGACCATCCAAAATAATTTAAGAATATAAGGAAAGGAACCACCAATGTTTGTCTTATTAAGACGGACTTCGCTAATAATCTACTAAAATTATAGATAAGTACACACATCAAAAGTGTCTAGGGATCAAGAACATTGTCAGCTCTAAAAAATCTAATTTATTTAAATCAAATCTAATCTTCTGGTTGGTCTCCTACCTAATTCCCCATGACTGTATCAAGGACTTAACACCACATTTTGAATAAATTATGAATGAATTCAGTTTTTGTAAAATATATTCTTGATTGCAATCTTCTAAAATGTACTTGATCCCTAGACACTTTTGGTGTGTGTACATAACATGTATTATAGTCTCCATAATTTCCATGCCTAGTAGTCACCATATCGGTCTGCCGACGCCGCAGCGGGGGCGGTCCGGCCCTGATTTCTTATTCACCACACATTGGGCGAGCGCCGGCTAGAAACGCACCCGTCATCCTCCAGTGAAAGGCAAGATGTGTGGACAAAACATTACGACACAACATTAGCTAATATGTGCCATGACATAAGCGCAGCGGGTCAAATGCCAAAACAAAGGAATGCTGAAAAAAAAAGATCATAATTTTAGCTGTGATACATATAGCCAGAGGGTCAAACATCAGCAATATGTTGTTTTTTATGGTCATCACAGTTATACACCTATTGATTGAGTATCAAACAAAAATTCTTAACTTGTATACTCGTAGTTTTTGCTAGGTTGAGATGCTCAAAAAATAATTATCTTTATTCACCATTGATTTTTTTAACGCAAAATATCACATAATGTATTACTCGCCTTGTAAGGTTATGTTTTGTAGTCCGGCCGTACTTATATCACGGAAAAAAATGTGGAAATGTAATACGTAAAGGTGTTATAATGATGAAAGCACCTCCTATCACGTTAAATATGGATTTTGAATAGTGACCAATAGTTTTCCACTTGCTACGTCCCTCGATGAACCCCTCTTACAGTGTGACGTTATTGCATAAATATTTCCGCGATATTTAATTTTAAAATTCCAAGAGTTATCTCTTACTTTTTTAACGCGTATATCAAAGTAAATACATAAACATAACAAACGCATAAGACCGTTTGCAATAAAAAAAAATATGAAGACCATTTTAGAATTCGGCCTAACTATCTACATCAGAAGGCCTACTAAAAATAATGTCACCATTAAATTAGTTCCAACGGCCTCCCGGCCACCTTGTACCGGTTCAGAATTTTAACATTATAACTAAAATTTATTCCAACAAAGTGAATTTATCGTCGAAGGGTCGTGTTTAAACCACATTACTTGGGGTGTAGTATTTGCATACTAATGTGGGGCAGATTTTAATTACTGAGCGCACAACAGTCGCAGGTTGATAGGCCAGTGTTTTAATGAAGAAGTGTACTCCAACGTAGACCACACCGCTGCTTAACATCAGACAGGATGGTGGTCGAAGGGTTGCTTATAATATTATACTACTGGATGCCCGGAAATTTCATTCGCGTTGTTTCAGTATTTCATACAATATATACGTACATACAAAAAAAAAAGTAGCCTATGTCTATTCTCAGGCTCTAAACTATCTGTATACCAAATTTAATTTCAATCGATTTAGTAGATATGGCGTGAAAGCGAGACAGACAGAGTCATTTTCGCAATTTTAATTAGTATGTATGTATAAATAAAATAATGAATCCAATGTCAGAGCAATCACAGGGGACAGGAAAGCCCTTTTGTACCACTGGGGTAGCATAGAAATTGATGTAAATGGCATCAAAAATCCATCGGAGAAAACATCTCTCTTCGGGTAGATGGAACCATTTCTTCCAATTCTTAGGTTTGCAGTGGCGTCGTGGCGAGTGTAAAATAGGACTACCAGCAGCCCTAGCAAGGCCGTCAAGAAAGAAAGCCAGTGATTGGCTGATATGTCACACATCGTGCGTCTCAGATTGTTTCAACCAACCGCAGTGCCTGATGTCTTGTAATGTCTTTCTGGAGCGCTGTGCTAGGAGGGCAGCACACACTTGAGTACTGTTCGTGAAATGCTGATTAAATTGGTGAACGTAAACTGAATCCAACCGGACTGTCAAGATGTATATGAAAATACGTACATTTAACAAGAGTAATAGAGAGAGAGTTGAGATAGCGAAAGATGTGGAGAGAACACTAATGGAGTAGAAATTTAATAATTTACATTCATTCATCATAATTCATAGAGGGAGGGAGTTATCCCTTAAGTGCTTTCGAATTGTAAACACCAAAATCTAAAAGATAGATTCTAACTTAAACTTAATATTCTAAATAGTATAACAGTACCTGTCGTGTAGGTACAACAAGGAACCTAAAAGAAAAAGAGTATTTTTATGTATAAATCTAGACACCGACTACGCTTAGAGTGAAGCTGAAAAATTCGTATTTATTGGAAGATGTTTAGTGAGTCAGAAATCTATTGTGGCGGCGATAGGACGCGGCAGCGGCGCGCGTCCGGCCGTGGCTCCGGGAACACCTGGCTGATGAAAAACCTACATTTATTTTATAGTACAGTTGTATTTTTTAGTCCCTCACTGGTCGGCTTCGTAAAAAATTGATAACCGCAAAATTTCCTACAGTAAACGCCTCGCGATATAATCAGCGTATTTTCATATTTTTAATCCTCGGATTACGTTTATTTATTTATTTATTAAATATTTACAAAAAGGCTGACAGCTCAGGGCCAAAGCGCACTTAATGTTACAATAATAGGAACATATACACTTACACTAACTTAACCTAGAGAAATATTATGTACAAAAATCATATAGGTAGCATAACAATTAAATTAAGAAAAAAAAACAAACATGAGTAAAATTACAAAAGAAAACAATAATAAACATTACAATAAGAGAAAAACAATTACGTTATTTGACTCTGGGTGCTACTCAGTGGTGGAATATTCTATCCCAGGAACCCTATTCAATTCAAACGAAGAAACGAATCGTCTTTATAATATTTGTATAAAAAGTAGAAATATTTGGCGGAATAAAAGACAACAGGGATATTCGGCACGCGAACTATTTCTAATTAAAACAAGTGAAAAAGCGAATGTGCCTAAACCCCATACTCACGACATAAGTTAGTTTTTGGCCACCTCTATCGACGTGAATTTACGTATATAGGTACACTTTATCGTAAATCGTGATGCAAATTGGCATAAAGGAAACTATAATACTCATAAATCGGGTTTAACGTATCAATGTTTCTAAACTTTATCATACCCTCATAACGTTTACACAAGTTTGTTTATAACACAGATTAATATAATTTAATATAATCGAGTTATTTATTTATTATCTTATTACCTTATTGCACCAAAACTACAAACGTTATGATGATGACCTAAATAATAAAAAATAAATAAATATTTTTACAATAACACACATTGCCTTCATCCCAAGTAGCTAAAACACTTGTGTTATGGAATTCAGACAACGAAACGTTTCAACGTTTTTTTTCTTTTAAATACATACTTATATAAATAAAATACCCAGACACATCCAACAAGTACTTAAAACTTAATTACCTAAATACCTGTCAGGGAATCGAACCCACGACCCTACGGAATAGAGGTAGACGTTCTGACCACTACACTCACGGGCCCGTTACCTACCTACCGTCCTAGCAGTAAAGTTTTATCTACCAATCAATTTTACAACACAGGAAACCAAAAATTAAATGCGAGTAAGTATTCTGATAACAAAATTACCCAACGTTCAATGCTTAGTACGCAACGAGCTAGACCTTAACAACCGGAATACAATTCTCGAGCGATGAATGACTTGTCGAAAAGTCGAAACTCCTCAGTCAAAAGTCAATTAACAAGCGAGCCAGCACGTGGAAACAGACTCTCTATCGCATAGTACACGTGAACTCTGCAGATGTGTAAAAAAATCTTACTAAAATGCTAACTGCTAACTAATGTGTAACTTATACCGAAGTTATTACAGGTCTACTGAAACTGGGTACGCCGTATTTGACATACGACTGACAATTTTGGCCGAGCTTGGTATAATGTCCAGGTTTATATACCTCGTTTATTGGTAAATCTGTAAATTAATAACAAACAGCAACCTAACCATAAATAAAGAAAAAATAAACGACTTCAACCAGTAAAATTTGACATGGTGGTTGGATGTGGTTTTCTCATGGATGCCATTGTCGGAACTGAACCATTTTTTTATGGGACGAAACGGGAAGCAGCAGCTTTCAAATAAAAAAAACATCCAAATCGGTTCACCCAGGCGAAAGTTCTGAGGTAACAAACATAAGCAAAATTCAGACGAATTGAGAACCTCCTTTTTAAAATAAAAAATATAAAAAAAAACTTTCTACCCCCTGACAATTGGTATTGGTGATAAGTGATCAGCCGTCGCACGCCGTTCAGACCCCGAAACACGGAACCATCGCCACGGAACTCTCCAGAGCACGGGCAGCAGCGCTCTTAGCGTGAGTTACACCACAAAACCACTGCGACCCCGTCTGCCAAGCGTGGCGATTATTGGCATTTTCCCACCAAATATTCATGAAAATCATTGGAACCTTCGTCCCACAGTGGACGTCATGTGGCTGATGATGATGATGATCCAAAAAAATTAATGAAATATGAAAGTTGTGTACCTAAAATGTACAAATAATGTTATATTTGTGAGTATTCTGTAATCAGAGTGTGCGATGTCGAAGAGTGTGTTGCGGTTGACCGGCCGGCTGGTTCAGGTGTCCTTGTCGATAACTAACGCTCTATTTCCTCTCGTCTCTCATGCCTTTGGGAATAAAACAGAATTGGGCAGACAGAGGATATTGTTATGCAAAATCCCAAAAATATATAGGTTTTATTTGTAGTAGGTAATTATAGAAATGTATACCGCTCTGGTGTAGGTTAAAAATTCTGTTTTTTTTCCGCGAAACTTGGTTATATGATATAAACGTGCAAATTGGAATAATTGATTGACATAACGTTATACGTGGTGAACGCATCGCCATTATGGAGTTCACATATACGCGGGTTTCCTAACACAATAATGTTCATATACTAAAGTAAGTGTCTGGCTCTGAAAAAGAAATCTATTGTTAAACGCCTCGCATATTCGAACCCACAACTTACTATTACAAATTGAGGGACCCGACAACTACGTATATACTCGGATTTTAATTCGACGGACCAATTTGACAGTTCTCATTCACACAATTTTGTACTCTGCTCCAATTAAGTTAGAGTATATTTTACGACATGAAGATCTTTAACTGCTTGTATTCAATCTTCAGTTTAATTTGCAGAATGAAGTATTACACTGTGCGCGTAGGAACTTTAAAAAAAATAGTACAAGTTCCAGCTACTCAGAGGAAGAAACCTCTAAAAATACTTTCATGAACCGGCGACCTAAAAATCTCGATTGCTGAACCGACTGTCACTAGAAGTTCGTTTCTCTTCCATTGGTTTGTTTCGATCAAGTGTGCGTAGCACCATCTGCTATAAGCTTCGCCTTTCTTCACTTATGTCAAAAAAAAATATGTCTTGATTGCCTTCATCTCACATTTATGAATAATTTATTAATTCCTTACAAACATACATTACATAGAAGACTTCGCTTATAGCTTGGTAAAAAGAGTATACATTAAATAAGGCAACAACTTCTACGAAAAGCTGTGAAAATTTGACGTTTCTCCGTACACTTCAGAAATTCAAAACTTTTTTGACAAGCTGCTCCTGACAGAAATAACCGGCTCATAGCCTCAATAATCCTATAAGGGTAGAATATAATTTAGGTACAGTCGGCCAAGAATCTGCTCTACCACCCTAAGGTTGAAAGTCATATGCATGTCATTAAACATTAAGGTTCATTGTTCACTTGTCACAATATACCAACTCAACCTTATTGATGTTTTAGTGACACAGGAAGTGTCATCAAATCTGATAGACCATTTTCTTGGCCGACCGTACCTAAAGGTCTACCTAAAGAAGAAGAACTGCTATCATTTATGACGAGTCCCTTAGTAAATATACGATCGAATTGAGAAACCTGTACCTCCATTTTGAAATCGGTTAAAAGGGAAGTACTTCACTTATCATTGCGGCAAGTTGTTCAAACCTACGTACCTACCGGCCTGTCTTTGTTTGTTTATACCCACCTACTTCCGTGTATTCGTGTCATGAGAAATTCTTTTATTAGTAAGTATTCTACTTTTTTATTAACGTAGCTTATTTAATGAGACACTTCGTAAGGAGTCGTATACACGCAATCGAATTAAGATATTAATTTCATGCGAAAAGTTATGATAATTCAGTCACTTCCTTCATTACGTATTTCAGTTATAATTGGACATGCGTTTTGAACGTGCGTGTACGCATCCTTGGCCGTCCCACCGCCGAAGTCGCTGTACATAAAAAAAAACATTGCATTTCGATGCAAATTCGAGTAAAAATGCGAGACAGAAACGTAATTTTCGCTTTCGATTGTCGATGGCATCGCATAATTGTATGTTATCTTTGCATCTAGGCAAAAAGCTGGCGTTTCGTCCGCTTGTCCGTCGAAGAGGGGGGTTGGTAAGTCGGCCGATGTAGAGTTTGATAGGGTATTTGATAAATAACTATGTAGGGCATAACAAATCGCGGTTGTCGGCGGCGGCGGCGGCGGGTTGCTGGCCAAATGCGGCTGAGGCACGCGACTTACAGTGTCACGGTTATTTCTCGATTCTTCATAGGTTTTAGGTACCTATAAAGTTACTGGGTTGAACATTAAGCTACACAAGATTAATCATCTAAATGTGTTCGTAGTGGTGTCTGAATACAACAGGAGTGTCGGGAACGTACTTGTAGGTAATGTCTCTCACTTTAAAGAATATTAATCCTACTATCCTACTAATAATAATGCGAAAGTTTAGATGGATGTCTGGGTGTATGGATGGATGGATGGACGTTTGTCTATCTTTCACACAGAAAGTACTGGATGGACTTTGATGAAACTTGGCAGTATTGTAGCTAGAATAACATATAGGCTATAAAGTGTATAGGTAAAACAACGTTTTCCAGGTCAGCTAGTGTATTATATGTATAAAATACCTATGACTAGGTTTTACCACCGCTGTGACATTAACCGGGATCGAGGTACGTAAGCTTTAATCAATTTAACCACTAGAAAATGGTCACCGAACTAACTCAAAGTTATCTGGTTTAGTTTTATTTCGATTAAGTAACTACAAAGGTCCCAATTATTACTCTTAGGGACATATTGTAATGTTTTTTTTAATTAATCTGCCTATCACCATTGACATATGAAATGGCGAACGGAAACAAGGGGACAGCTTTCTCTCAGAAAGCGTCGCAGTATTGCCATGCCTGTAAAAAAAGACTAGTAATATCAAACATATTTATTTTGCCCTCGTAGAATATGGCGCCGCGGTTAGTAAGTGTTAGCATTACCATCAATGAATATTAGCAATTATGTATTGTCTTGTCTTGTCTTGTCAATGGTAATAGTGAAAATCCTAGCATTAATGGGCACCTACTGTCAGAAAACTGCATTCAGTCAATTATTTGTCGTGTTTGTCCTAAAAAAAACTATTGTGTCTTGTAAACCTAACGCCGCTATGTATTGAACTAAGCCTCGAATGATCCTGTGCCTGCATACCCTGGAGGTCAGAGGTAGAGGGAAATCTTTAATGCGAACTTACCTAAAGGAAGGCTTTATAGTGGAACCGGCACCACACCTCTCGATATCCTCACAAGGCAATGATGGTTAATGAGCAACATTTCCTTTTTTAAAGAAGATGTTCCTTCGCGTCCATTTACTTAGCTAAGTTAAAAAAAAATTCGCCAGCCTTCAAAGATAGTATCTTGCACATATGTAAAGTGATTAATTGAAATAATAATAAACTTAATTGCCCGCCACGGCCTTCGAACAGCGGCTGAATTAAATCGCTCACTCACAATAATGACAAAATACTTGACGGTCACTTAACGTATAGGGTCAAATTAAAAATGTTAGCGGAACTAGGGAATGTCCCTCAGCCAATGATAGCAAATAACTTTCCCCAAGGAACCTTATGTCAAAAACGAAAACAAAAACACCTTTTCATACAAACTTCCCGATCAGCGTTTGCTACTTTATATGAAGAGGTGAAATTTTGTGTTCGTTTTTGACATACCTAGGGTTCCTTAGGGAAAATTTTCAGGTATCATTGGCTGGATTGACTTTCACGAGTGTCGTCAACGTTTTTGATTTAACATTGTATACTACGTGTAAAAGGACCCCGAGCAATGGTCTTAGAAACATTTTTGGGTTCGTCAATATTAACAACTTTACTATTGCGACAATGCGGGAAACGTAAATTTTTTTTAACTCATGTCATTGTATTGACATGACATGTATGAGGATTGGATTTTTTTTTACATATTCGCCATAGTAAAAGTTGTTCATATTGTCCAGAACAATGACGTTTTTAAGACCATTGGTCGGGGTCCTTTTACACTCTGTATATGTATGTACCTACAGTGAGTCAATAATCTGGTCTACCACCCTAATGCTGATGATAATAGATAAACTCATGTGTTTGATAATATACTAAGATTTTACCGTGTGAATTTGCTTAGCAAGTGCCTCTGCCTACCCGGCTTTAGGATTAAAAGGCGTGTAGTGTAGGTATTTATTAAATTTTTACTATTTACGTTTAGGTGAAACCTTGCCACTCAATTTTGTATGTTGTATTTTCTAAAATCTTTACTTATAAGAACTGTAAGAAAAAATCAATCGATGTATCCATTCCAATGTACTCATACCTTAAACCGAGCGACCCCACGTCGCGTCGCTCATCTTTTTGCCAGACAGGTGTGAAATGTAACATAATACATACAAACCCCGTCCTTATTACGACAAGATTTCTATGCCATGACCTCGGATGTTAAACAAAATTCTCCTAAGGGAAGCTCAATTAATATAAAATTGTTTAACTGAAATATTTCATTGCACATGAAAGACATTATCAGTCTAATGTGAACTCGATTACTCTGTAAAAAATAACCCTAGGTGCCCTAGACCCAGCCCCGCTTGTACCTGACAATTTAATTGAATTTGTCGCTTCGCTGCAACGAAGCAACATTAATAAGTACATGATTAATTTACTTTTAAATAGACCTAGTATTGTGATATTAATCAGTTATTCAGTGATAAATTACAGCGATCTTAGAAGTTAGTTATAATAGTAATAACCAAGAAACAATGACAGTAAGTAACTCATGATCTGTGACTTTATTACTGTTAACGCATGTACAGATTGCATATACAGTAGAACTCCAATTATCCGAATTAATGGGGACCGGGACCCATTCGGATAATCAAATATTCGGATAACGGATTTTTTTTTTTAAAATTGCCATTGGAGAGAATAAAAGCTACTTTTTGATATTGCACTTTTTTTTATTGAATTAAATAAAAGAAACATGAAATTTTCACATGTTTTAAATATAAATAAAATGTACTTATGTACAAGTTTAGAAATAAAAATCAT
>SJJU01004636.1:0-24671 GCA_012932125.1 Conopomorpha cramerella | reverse complement strand
GTCAAGTGTTGATTGCAGTACAAAATCAAAGCAAAGAAATGGGCCATGACTGTTGTTGCGTTGTTAACTTTTTAACGTGTTGCGTTCTTACATGCTAATTTGTTGCATTTTATCTCAGTTTGTGGTTGGAAACTAATATTATGTGTAATATAGTTTCAAACACGGTTTTTATTATTATATTAATTTTACAAACTATTGAATAAATTTCACTTATATTAATATTGTCAACAATGCTATATTAATCTTTGGTTTTATTTATATTTACAAAGAAAAGTAACAATTTTTACATTGTTATTATTTGACAGCTTCCGCAAATGTTGCAAACGCTACGCGTCGCCACCGTCGCGCACGTAGTCAATACTGCGTGTAAAATGATGCTCCATGAGAAATGTTCTTAGAAACGTCAATTCGGGGAAATGGAAAAAAATCACCTCCATACAAAATACACATTTTTTTTTGCCTCGGGAGATGACATTTTGTATGGAGAGGAAAAAAATAGTTTTAATTTCCCCGCATCGCCGCCGTAGTAAAGTTGTTCATATTGACGAGCCCAACAACGTTTATAAGACTATTGCTCGGGGTCCTTTTACACCCTGTATAGCCAAGAGGTCAAGCGTTGAAGAGATGTTATGCATTAGGTAAAAGTAAAACCCTGATTATCATTTTCGGCATTGGACATCTACTTAGAAGAAACCACTTCCCAAAATGCGAACATTACGGCTTTCTGTTGAAATAAAACCAACCTAATGCCGTAGATTGAACGATTACCACAGCCTCCCATCGCAGCATCATCGATTAACTTAACCTGCTGACTGACTGCTCATGGATGATCATGGGAATGATAATGCTTAAGCATTTTCAGGAGATACAAAAGTATGTCCATAACCATGCCAAAATGGCACGAGTGCGCCATCTATGTTACAACCAGTGAAGTTCCAATATCACAGACAGCGAAGTTTTTTTCATACCGTCGACTGCTGTTTTGGTATCGTGAATCTCACATCAGCGCATAGATGGCGGTAGTTATATAAAAATATTGTTTTATTTTATAGAAAGTAGAGATGTCAATATTAAATTACCAACTAATGCAACATTTACAAGACACTGACAAATAATAAATTGAATTGAATTGACACTGGCAAAAAATATTGGCACAAGCTAATAGATTGGTATTTAAAAAAGTTAAAGCAACATTGGAAAATATCTACATATTAAACTATTTATTTCGTGTTAGCTACACACATCAAAAGTGTCTAGGGATCAAGAACATTTTTAGCTCTAAAAAAATCTTATTTATTTAAATCAAATTTAATCTTCTGGATTGGTCTCCTACCTAATTCCCCATACCTTTATCAATGACTTATCACCACATTTTGAATAAATTATGAATGAATTCAGTTTTTGTAAAATAAATTCTTGATTGCAATCTTCTAAAATGTAGGTACTTGATCCCTATATAGACACTTTTGATGTGTGTAGCTAACACAAAATAAAATTTTAGTAGCAATTCCTTTTAATACATGACGTAAAAGACGAGATAAGGGGTATTTCTGGATGTGACGGTATGCAACGACGGTTTGGTACCTACTTATCAAATTACCTTGGAAACGGGATGTCTCCTATTGTTTTGTTCATTCCACAGCTTGCATTCCTTACCTAATGCGGTTTAAATGGGCAAACCATCTATTGATATGTAGGTATGTGTATTGTGTAGCTAATAATTTAAACAGACATGCCAGATTTCTTACCCCTTAGCTTCAGCTGAGCAGCGCCATGTGCCACCTACATGTGACTTCATAGAAATTGATCCAGCCGTATAGGAGGCGCCAGATCACAGTACATATAGCCGATGAACCGAGTATTTTCATAAAGTTCCCGTTAGAAGTTCGGGATAAAATATTAGGATATATTTTATCCCGAACTTGTTACTCTGTGATATTTAATTATCGACATCCGTCCTAGAGTTTTACAATTTATTCGTACCTACAACACAAACAAATCATTCCTCATTAAAATAATAGCATAGATAAGCTTTCTAGTTAATTGTGCTTGATATGTATATTTTCATTAATAATTGTATTGTGAATTACTAATCGCTAATCAAAATCAATAAAATTACATTTTATAGGTACTCTGGCGTCTAAGATAGAGTTCACGAAGTACCTGACAGCATGGTTTTCGTCCATCGCGACTAATCCCTGCGAAGCTTGCCTTTCTCGGGCACAGGACTCGAGACACAAAGATTGCTAGAACGTAACAAAAGCGCATTTCAAAAAAAGGATGATACATAATTATTTTCATGGATAAACTAGCAAACTCCACGAAAATAATAGTAGAGTAATTCAATCCTTTCGGGGACA
This sequence comes from Conopomorpha cramerella, assembly GCA_012932125.1. Taxonomy (NCBI): domain Eukaryota; kingdom Metazoa; phylum Arthropoda; class Insecta; order Lepidoptera; family Gracillariidae; genus Conopomorpha; species Conopomorpha cramerella. Next base: position 22,311 of record SJJU01004636.1, on the reverse strand, counting down.
CACCCTATCAGCTATCGACACTTCTATTGTCTTAATTAGATTCCACGGAAAGTGTTTAGTTATATTTTGACAAAGTAAGGAATTAGAATGCGTTAAAAATGTCCCCTTCCCCTTTCGTCCAGCCTTCCCACCTCAAGCCCAACCTACTCTGTTGGGAATACTACGAAGTGCTAGTAAGCCAGTAACACTATACGTTGGTACTTTATTTGTGCTTATTATTCCATGTTTACGACATTCCACACATTAACATAGTAGATACTAAATTACATCACACGCCATTACTATAATTAGAAGTGTTTAAGTATTTCCTTACAAACATTCGCATTTTGTGTTGAAGTTTATTAAATGAATATATATGTATATGAGAACACCCACAAAATTATGTTATAACTCATTATGATGACAGCTTTACGTTTAGTTTAATGAAGTATAATGTAGGTAGTAGATAGATTAGTATAGGTACGCCCTTAAATAATAAAGCGTAATGTTATTTTACCTATTTTCATGCATATTTAGTTAACCATAAAGAGCACACTCGAATGTTACTTTCTTTATAGGAAAACCAGGGTTTCAGTTAGGTACTAATGCAGTGTTAATTATTTAAAAAATAAACTGTACCTACTTTTTATCAATAATTACAATGTCAATACTATATGAGATTTCTCACATTAAATATGGTCGTGAAAGAAAGAAAACACAATAGCTTCCCTGGAAAATTATACTATTTTCTAGATCAAGATTTTCAAAAAAACCGTAAGCAAAATTTTCCAACGCTTGTAATCCAAATATAATATTTTGTGTAGTCGGTCGATTTTCTTACCGTTAATAGGCCTTAAGAAAAATCGAACTGCATTAAACATTCTGTTCAGCGCTTATAGTACAAACATACTATATCGATCGATACGAGAAGTGGCTGAGATGATGTCATTATGTGCTATAGATACAATAATACCTATATACTACGCGACGCTACGTCGCCACCCGTCGCGTCCCCGCCGTACCTACGTAGTAAAAGAAAGGACTATGAGTAGGGTGACCCAGCTTTTTTTAATGTTTTGGACTTTCTTTTATTTTGGTTTTGATATAAAATCTTGTCGTCAGTCTTATTTTTTATATTGTCTTTAAAAAGTTCATTAGGATTTAATTATTTCAATAAAATATAGTGGAAACCTTAATTTACAATAATTATTGTGGTAAACTAAAAAGTAAAAAGTTATTAGAAATAACTCTATCTGGAGTTTATAAGTAAGTTAACAGACACGATGTCTCAAAGAATACAACCAAATTGATACAGATATTTTTTCTGATGTCAACGAAACATGTTTTTAAAGATAGAACTTTAATACAAAATTTTAAAACATGTGTTTCGTAATTAAATCAGTATTTTATTACTGTTGATGTATGTATGCGTTGTGTGTGTAATGTTGTGGTCTCCCTACTCCACCCTTCACGGCCCGCGCTTACTCAGGGTCGCGTCACATCATGCCTAACGAATACGACTCATCGCGCCGGACCGGCTTTTCGTCGCGACGTTCTCCCTCTTCTTTCTCAGTTTCAAAACAAACGTCCAAGAGTACGGACGCACCAGTGAAAATACTAATTAAATAAAACATTTTACGTAAACAGTCTCTCGAAAAACCTTCAAAATGGCAATCAGCAGATTATCGATTATCAAGTTCTTGGAACTGGTAAGTGTTATTTATAAATTTTATTTTAATAATATGAACTGTTTGGATTTGGGTTGGGTTTGTTATTGACTTGATGTGTTGTGTGCCGGTGAACTATTTCGGAAACCTATATTAAGTTATATTTAGACGTGTCTGTTTCGTGGATGCGTGAACGATGCAGTGTTATTTACAGTACTCCATTCACATGTGTAAGGATGCCTTCCGTCTAGGTTTTTTATATATTTAAAACTAATGAATACAGTTTTACTATCAAAATGCGGAGCGCCGCGCCCGCACGCGGTCCATGTATATAGATATTAACATCGTTTTATTGTTTTAAAATGTGTCACGTACAATGCCTACCTACATCATTAGAAATAAATATAAATAGTAATATTTTTAAGATTCAATGAAACCTTAGTGTTTTTTTTATTTGTACCTCTTAAATAAAAGAAAAGTTATTTTCATGCTAATACTTTTTTTCTATAATAATTTTAAAAAGTTTTTAATTAATAGGTCATCATATATGTTATTTTGTGGAAAACTAAACTAACAACACCTCTTCATGCTGGTGTTAAAACAAACGATTACGTCAGCGGTTAACAATTCTATTTTGGGTATAGTCAGTCATCGCGGTCAAACAAATTATCGTACCAGTAGATCTCGTATCCTCTATCCCCACTATAAGGGTGAAAGGGAAAACTACACATAAAAGGTGGGTTACCGTTAACGGGACGTTTTTAGAATTAATCGAGGGCATGCATGCACAACCATTACGTATTTCGAATGCATAAAATGACCCCGAGTAAATGGACATGGCCTTCTGCTGCTCGTGAAATTGAATATCAGTAAAGCTCAAGTTAAAAGCACTTGGCTACATGGACGCGTTCTGTAAACAATTAGGTCACGGTAGGGTAGGGGAGACCAAGAACAACCACTTTCGATTTCGCTACACGTAAAACTTGTTTCTGACCCATATAAGTAAACGATTATACTATATAGTGAATAGAAATCTGGTATCCACGCTTACTTGTTTATTGTTTGATTTAATCCTTCTTATTAACAAACACATTGGATCCCGTATACGTACTAATGTTATATCAATAGTTAATTTTGAATACATACATTATGAACCAACCTTTAGCAAGCAAACACATACTTTCACGCTTTTTTGTCGCCCTCGCACTTACTGAAATGGATGTATAATATACCTTACAAAAATAGAGAGCCACCGCTTCCATATATAACTTTAGGACAGTGGACGGTGGCGTCGCCGGGTATTAATGACTTTTGAATTGACAGTTACATGGTTTGAATAGAAATAAAAATGATTACACTTTTTGGCTACGTTGATATACTTACTTAGGCATCAATCAATTTAGACACTTCATGCATTATGAACACCCTATTGTATGTAGATGCTTTTGATGTTGTTTACGGTTCATAAATTAGAATAACGGCCTAAGTTTTGTTCGAGTTGAGTAGGTATATAATGTCAGAACTGAACACCCAATGCAACAGTACAACCAGTAAACCCTATCCTATATTCTTTACTTACTATTTCTGTTTGTGTTACAGGATAAGTAGGTAGGTACTCGAGTTAATTGGGTTCGATAGGACAAAAACTGCAATGATGGGATGTCACAAATAGGTGATGCCCAAATAAAAAAAAAAATTGAAATAGGTTATAGCTCAGGGTTATAGGTTATAGCCTCTAGTACCTAACTCTACATGTTGCCATTTCTTAACAGTTAGGTCCATAAACATTATATGAAATCGATAAGTCTGAAATGTGTATCAAATAATATTTAACGTCATTTATGTAGTTAGCTACTTAATACGACGTAACATTTCTAATATAAAAGTTATTTTCGGCGTTATTGTTTTTGGTAATTCTGCAGACTTAAAGTTTTTTATTTAGGAGAGTAAGAGGCCGGAGAACGTCTATCAATGTAGAAGCGAAAGGAGTTTATCAGAATCGTGACAAACGGGGATCTGTAATAATAATTTCCTCTCCTCTCCTCCTCTGGAAGGCAGGTGTGAAGTGTAAGTGAGAGTACGCCTTCTTCGCGAAATAGGCAAAAGCACAGTTTTTATTTTTAAACTCGAGAATTATGAATAATTTTGTAACCAACTTAATAATTATTGTAACAAAACTGGATGAAACGAAAACAATCGTCTTCGGTCCAAAGGGTTAAACACTATTATTTGTATTGAAAATCATCGTAGGTAATTGAGTGAGTAATTATTACAATGAAATTTATTTATAAAATTACATACTTATAGTTTCTGGTCTGGTCTTTTATTTACAAAGTATACTAGGTATTACGTCATTCCTAGTCTAAGTCTACACAAATAAGTTATCGGTCACGTATTAGTAAGCGGTGATAACCTAACAACGCAATAAAATGTGTATATTGATAACTGAGATGGACGAGGGCACATGCCTCTAAGATGTTTGTCGGGGGTTCGATTTCGCTCCACGAGCAAAGCGCTGTAAGAAGTGACAAGACTTATAATGCGCTGCGATTTGTTGAAATAAGCTGCATCGCACGAAGCACGACATATCAGCCAATAACAGTGCATATTGGACGTAGTTACATAGAAAGGACTCAATCGACACTTTGCCCGAAATTGAGTTAGCGCTAAGTTAAGGCATATCCATCATAAAAAAAAAACATTTACACAAAAAAGTTCACTACAACCTATTTTCTATGTACCCTGACTCAATCCACATGTATGGCGGGTCAATAGCGCATCCAACTTTAAAGCTCAATCTCCGAAGTAACTTTTTGTGGATTGAGATCAGAAAGGATTCTGTGTAACTACGTCCATTTGTTCTTGTTACAATACGAGTATGTACGAGTAAGGGTACCCTCTACCAGTTCTCATGATAGTATTTACACAAAGTGCGTTCTTAGAAAGAGAGCCATGTTACATTATAATTGAAAATATTTTCATTAATGCTCGTCGGCCACGCCACACCCATATTAGCTCTCGTTGATGCATTGTAATTACACATTTCTAAGGCAGGCCTTGACGATTATGCCCCGAACTTCGCTTAAACTTTCGTTAAGTAATCAACAATCGTTCTTTCTTAATGTAGAGTGTTGTAGAGTTTAATCTTGATTTCGATCTTTTCAAACGTACTTCCTCAAATAATGTTACAACATTACACAGCTTAATGGATGACCGGATAGTCTACCAACAATGTTTGGAATGCAAACGCCTCAAATAATCATTATATGTAAGTATGGACTCACGATACGGTCCCTTCGGCCGTTTAGAAAGCTTCTTAAGTCGTTACCAAAAATATTTTATGGTAGGTAACTAATCAAACACACCGAGTAACTATAAACTGTCTTCTTGATACCTTCTAAAGTTCGGAATGGTGTGAAGAAGACAAAACACTGTAGCTATATAACTTTATGATTATGTATGAGGAGTTTTCTCAAAAAATCAGTATGTCAAAGATAGTTAAAAACAAAAGAAGAGGCAACTACGTTAATCATGATTGTTCTTATTCAGTAACGCTCTTTTGTGGGATTATTTTTCTAAAGAAATCATTGCATGTCGGTTATTGTATATTTTTTCGTAGATTAGATCATTCCACATGTAACGTACGTACCTAAGTTTAAAACACAATGAGTTGTCGGTATGTCTGTCTGTTTCATAACTTCTTCGAGGCCACTTAAACGGCGTCAGGGGATTGATTGTGCTTTATGAATGACGTGATATTCATACTAATTACAATAATCAAGGAAGTTAAGAACGGTAGACAACTTTGATAGTATGATATTTAAAAGGCTGAATGAGCAGTGGGCGTCGCGTGCCTCTGCCTACCTCGATTTTCGAATAAAAGGTGTGAAGTGTATTTTTTAAAACATTGTTAGTACTATGTATCGATTTGTATTAGGTATAGTCTTGACGTTTTCGCCGACTTAAAAAAAGTAGTATGTAGGTACAAATATAATGCATTTTTTCTTTGTTTGTTCGCGGATAACTTTGTCGTTTGTGATCCGATTTTGATAATTCTTTTGTTGGAATGAAGATATTTCAAAGACGATCCAATGATAAGGCAATCAGGCTTTGATGATGCCAGATCAGATAAATTGGGGGAAACTTAAAAAAATCGTGCGGACTAGTACTGGTTCAAGTCGGCACTTTTATCTTTAAATTTTTGAGAATCTGCACTGTTCAGCGTTTAAGTAATAAAAAAAACGAATAAAAAATAAATACATTTCACACCTTTTAATCCCAAAGCGGGGTAGACAGACACACTTGCTAAAGCAATTATTGCCTACGGTTCACCAAGCGTATTATAGGGTTCACACACATTGTGGTGCGTCGGTTTCATCACGATGTTGTCCTTCACCGTACAAACGTTGCGTCGCGTACATAGGCTCTGAAAAAGAGTCTCATTGGTACAAGTCCAGTAGCCGGACTCGAACCCGCGACCTCCTGGTTACAAGTCAAATATTAATCAAGTTAAATTTAAGTAATAATATTGGATTAATTTAAACTCTGAGAGACATGCGTGAAGTCTATGTATGTATGTTTGTTTAAATTAATAACCTATTAAATAAAACCATGTGTAATAATTAAAGTAGTTTCTTAACAATTATGCACGTGTATGCAGTCATGGTATTATGATGCACACTCGCTATATTGCAGTATTGTATCATTCATATTAACAAAGGCACAACTTTTATTGTCGTTGATAGCAATATGTTGTCGCGAATGAGTTCATCTTTCCCCGAGGTCACGCCGCCGAGTCAAGTCGACCTCGTAGGCTCCGCAGATATGGAACCATGACATCATACTTAAATAAAAAAAAATACGTTCAATTCGTAGCACTTTGTAGCAACAGAATGTAAACAGGTAGTAGTATGGTAATGGACTAAAAGAGGCCATTTAGGCAATTTGGAGGATGTAGGTTATTTTTGAGGCCTGAATTGGAGGCCTAGTAGTTTAGGCTATAAATTTGTTTAGCCATCGTACGTACAAGGTTGTGGGAAAATTAATGGGTCAACGGATATTTAAAGGAATTTATACACATTTTATTTTTATTCCGATTAAATGATAAAAATATCGTCTCCAAATAAATAGATAGAGACGTAAACTTTCCGAAACTTGCTCTGACATTTCAAAATCATCACCAAAGTCGATGTTCATTTAACACTTTCGTGGACACTAAAATGAGGACTTTCGTAGATTTATTGTTATCACGTCGAAGGACGGAATCAGCTGTCATTGTATATATTGCTGTCCTAAAACTGTAAATTGCCTTACTCGTACGTCCGCGATAAAAAATCAAATAAAATACTTACTCAATAATTGTGAGTCCATTGTGGGCTCACAGACTTGGAGCTATGCCACGACATGAGCTCGCATTGGGCTGTTCACGTGTTAAAACAACAAACAGATCAAGTTAAAACACCGCGGTATACAAACACAAGCATTTTACGACAGTAAAGTAACAATATAAGAATGCTATGGAATGCCATCAATAAAAGTCGACGTCAATACCGTGAGCTGTAGTCATAAATCGTGGTGCAATAAGATTTTACTGATACGGAAATTAAACGCCTATTAGGGCTTTTATCTCTGTGTGCCTCAGAATAAAAACAACTAAGTCCACTTTCATAGTGCGAACCGCCAGGATGTGGAACGACTTGCTGGAGTATGTGTTTCCTGCGCAGTAAAGTCTGAAGGTCTTCAAGTCGCGGGTGAATAGGTACCTAATGAACAAGTGTGCTCCATCGTAGACCACATCGCTGCTTAACATCAGGCAGGATGGTGGTCAAACGCTTGTTCATAGTGATAGTGATAAAAAAAAAACTAGACTTGCAATCCTAAACTGACGTTTGGAATAAAACGAGACAATGATACGAAATACACGAAGGAGTGAAAGAGCAAGAGACAGTATATTCTGTGCCCTTACTGCGAATCTGCATCCAAACTGTCAAATTAGAAGTGAATGTGACTGCATTCAAAAGTTCATCATTTTCTATACATTTTGGTGGAAAAGAGGTAGATGGAAGGTTGTACGCAGCTTGCAAGTCTAATCCAAGTACCAAACACAGGTCTGAGCTGTGTGCCGTTGGCCAAGAAAGTAGCCAAATTTTGATGTCAGTTCTACATACATACACTTCACGCCTGTCTCCCAGAGGGGTAGGCAGAGACTAAAGATCTCCATTTCTCACGGTCCTGACATACCCCTTTCGCTTCATCTACATTCTTTTGTGATGTCAGTTCTGTGTCACTAAAACATCGATAAGGAAGAGGTTGATTCATATCAACTAAAAATACAACATTAGTAAACAATGAACCGTATTGCTCAGTGATATTCAAACGAGTTTTAACCTTAGGGCGGGAGATGACATTATACCCTGCGATATAATCGCATATAATGCCTGTATGTGATATGATATTTACTTAGTTGTATATTAAACGGTATACAAATTTATTAATAGAAAAGTGAGACAAAGGCATTTTTATGTAGGTACATAAATGGTATAAATAACATAAATCTTGGTATAAAATAATTTTATTTATAATGTAGTTGCTAAGAGAATGCGTTATGTCACAATGTATTAAAATGTTCGTAATAAATTTAAAACGCCAGAGTCGAATTTACAATGAAAATGTTTATTTAGTTGGTTTCCATAAATATTGAAAAATACCATAAAACTTCATAACTTTATTATGTATGTACCTACTTTCCATGGAATGATTAGGTCATTCTTTTTTTACTTTTTTAAGACGAGCTAACCAAAAATGAGTATGTTCTCCAAAAAAACTTCGTACAGAAGTTTCTGTATCTCTTTCGTTTTCCAATATCTCTGACAGGTAGATTTTTTTACAGGCAGAGGCCATTCATTGTCCAATAGTCAGTTATTTAAATGGAATAAAGACACTAAAGTCTCTAACTTCCGGGACACATCCGGCCCATCGACGTGTTAAGAATAACATTAATTTTTTTAACATCAATAGGTATAAACAATATAATTTGGAATACCATTTTTTTTTCATTTAAGTGTCCGTTTTCAAAAGGTGTCAATGTCCTGAAACGATAAATTGATTCGACGTTCCAGTAAGAACATGGTCAGCTGATTGTGTTCTTTGTATGAAGAACTTTTGTTTCGTTTTCTTTGAAGTCAAGACATATGAAGTTATATTAAAAGTTTGAAACGGGTATTACGCCGCGAAAATTAACCAACCTCAGCTTACGTTATAAACTTTTACTATATGTCAGTTCGCGTTTCTTTAAAAAAAAATATGAAGTTTATAATCAGCACACGTTAAAACTATTCCAGGCCCTGACATGCGCATGCGTGGCGCTGCACTACCACACCTTCGACCCCAACCCCGACACCAGCATGCTGGTCACCGGCACGTTCGTCGGCTACCTCATCCTCTTCGCCGGAGCAGCTGCTGGTACGTTCATGACTTATATGCTCGTTTTATTAAGCGACATCAAAATAGGAGTCTTTATATATGTTTGTTTGTTCTCGAATGAAGAGGACGGGGTCTTTGCCCAGAAGTAGAACATAAAAGAGGCTAATTAAAAAAAAATGTTTGTTCGAGGATAACTTCGTCGTTTATGAACCGATTTTGATGACTATTTTTTTTTGTCGCAAAGGTTAATTCAAAGGTGAGAAGAGAAGTCAGGATTTATAATGACAGGCCAGAAAAAATGAGGGAAAACTTTAAAAGTAGTACCTGGCGACTAGTCCTGGCTGAAGTTGGTTTTATTTTTAATTTAAAACTATTCAACGTTAAGTTCTGTCGTTCAGACTTATAACAAACAACCTTCCCATAGGAATCTTATGTCCAAAAGAATAATAACTTAAAGAAAAAAATCGATCGACCGACTTCAACCAGTAAAATTTTACATATATGTGGTTTTCTCATGGATGCAATTGTCGGAACTGAACCAAATTTATATGGGACCAAACGGGAAGCACCAGCTTTCAAATATTAAAAAAAAAATCCAAATCGGTTCACCCAGGTAAAAGATCTGAGGTAACAAACATAAAACATACAGACGAATAGAGAACCTCCTCCTTTTTTGAAGTCGGTTAAAAATATGTCTCAAAAGCGACGACGATCGGTAAGTTTATATGAAGATATACTTTTCGTATTTCTCTTTTTAAATTGTGTTCCTTGGGGAAAGTTGTTTCAAGTAGTTGCAGAGCCTTTTCAATGCAAACGAACAAAGAATCGAATATTTCCTCTTTATAATGTTAGTATAGATATGTGTATCACACATATATATATGTATAACAAGGACAAATTAATAACGTTATCACAATAAAGTTATTCAGCCCGTGATATCAAACAACTTTCACCAAGGAACCCTATGTCAAAAATGAAAAAAAAAACCCTGCATATATAACCCCTTTATTGCCACTTTTGGTAATCAGCTAATCGGGAAGTTTGTATGAAGAGGTGGAGTTTTATTTTCGTTTCGCATTTTTTATTTTACGTTATTTTTTACATACCTACTATTACTACTGGGAATAGAATAAGCAATCCGGGTACGTACAGCAATAGTACGTACTGCGGGAAACACCGCAGTTTTACACATACCTAGTTATTGAATAAAACACTATAACTATGTCTGTAAGCACCTTTAGTACCTTTTAGTAGGTGCTAATTTAATTTACCTTTTTAACTATTACAAACCTACATTAAACATGTAAGAACGTATGTAGGTACAATTAATTATCAATGACGCAAACCTGTTTATGAATGACTGCCTACACATTTACTATGTTATTTAAAATTTCATATTCATTAGCCCCTTGTTTATAACTATCAATCAATACCTACGCGCTGATCACAAAAATTGATGAAACTTTAAACAATCCGAAAATAAATGACTGGCGCCGTTCCTAAGGAAGAACATTACTACGCGTAGGCTTTAAGGTAGAATTGTTCAAGGTTTTGATCGTATCTGATTCTTTTCCGACACATATTGTGGCAGCAAAACACGGCTATTTGTAATCCGGTTCGGCTGGTTTAATAGTCACAAACGCTTACCTCATCAGTGACGCTACGTTTCAGGTTACGTCATGCAGACCCCGGCGCACCTCCGTATCGACATTTTCTACTCCCTCGTGGGTGTTGGTCTCTTCATAGCCAGCGGTGCCGTCATCATTCGCGAGTGAGTATTCTCCATTATTTAAGTGAACGCCTTCCTAGATAGACTGGTGACGTCTTAAGACAAAGGAACGTAAATAGTACGAGAGCCTTACACACTGTTTTGTCTCTGTCATACGCCAAGTAAATGAAAGTAACATAATTTTCATTCACAAAGCATAGCTTTTTTAATATTCATACTTAGAATTAGTCATATACACACGTCAAACTTATAACACCCCGTCGTTTTTGCGTCGGGGGTTAAAAATAGGATGATGTAAAAGACAGAAATTATAAACATACTCGTCTATCAATTATAATCTTTAGAAATCCTTGTTCCTGTACTTACCCCTGTATCTAAATTACCTACCTACTACACAGTACGTAGTAACGTAGGTTCATACTTCAATCGATCAGAAAAATAAAAAACAGTCTTTATTTTGAACTGGCAACTAAAACGATTGGTCAGAAAACAGATAAAAAAGAAGATACCTCATCCATTTTGTACTTCCCTTCGTCTCACACAAAAATGTTACTAATATGTCAAACGAACAGTATCTACAAAAGATACTAACTTAATACAAGGTACAATATTGATTTATTTTTTTGTGAACCTGATACTTATAAATGTAGGTTAGGTTACAGCTGGGTACAGTATGTATGTATTGAAAAATTTGTCAAAATAAAATCAGTAGAGGCTTTTATGCGTGAGGGTACGAAAAACATCCATAATAACTATATTTTGTAGCTATTAATCTTCTGATTTAGAAGCTGCAATCAGATTAGGTTATGGAGACGAGATTAGGTAATTAAAAGTTTCATCAATATCTTTCGAAAGTACTTTTTCCGTAAGGACTTCTAAGACCTCCAGTCTACCCAAATTATACAATTTCTATTCCTTAACATGCCCTTCGACTGACGAAAACATGGAGGAGGTACTCAAGTCGACGCGTATATATTTTTTTTGTTTACGCATAACTTTTTACATGATCCGATACTGATCATTCTTTTTTTTTTTTGCTGGAATGGGAATCCCCCGAAGTTGGTACCATATACATTTGTTTATATTTGTCTTTTCATTTATTACCAGTTGGGAGAATGCATCTAAGGGCGACACTCGTGACAAGAACTTGGCAAAGGCTTCTTTGTCTATCATCAACGGGGCGCTCCTACTCATCGACTCTGCGCTCACCCAGCGCGGAGGCTAAGCCGCAAACAATCACATTACAAAGAATGATCTAGTACAATTCCGTCAACGTAACTCTGTTGAATCTTCTATCTAGGATTTCTGTGACTCAAGATTGCAGTAACCATTTTGACAATTCCTCAGGTCGCTGAGATCTGAAATGTTTAATTGCGTAAAAGATACTTTAAAGTTATTGCCGCGCAGAATATGTCAATGGGAACCATCATTGTGGTATCTCAAATCAAAAAGAGCATAGAATTCTACGCATATACAGTTTTATGTTGAACCAGTTGTACTAGTTTAGGCTACTGTAGTATATGCGAGATATTTGTCAGTTGACAATGAAGATTAAAATTCATTTGTGAGTGATGTAGTCTAATATGCATTTGGTTGGAAAAGATAAAATGATTAGTGTTGCTAGCACATTTTGTTTTATCGATGAAATGCAAATTGGACAAATGGTTTACTATGCCAAGTGTAACAATAATCTCATTAAAAATTACTCAAGTCGGCACAGTTTATTAGAATATAGAGTTGTTGATGACATTGTTTTAATTTTAATAAATTTTGAATAAATGTTGTCTCTGATCTTCAAATAAAAGTACATATTTAGATACAGCATCAATTTCTAAGTGGTGGTCATCATTGTTACTAAAAATCAAATGAACTTTCATTTTAGGATTCTACAATAGTGTCTTCTACAGTGCCTTGAATAAGTTTCTGATGAATCTTTATGAAGTTGACATCGAATTGCTATTTATAGTATTTTGATAAAGCTTAAAACTACATTGTGTCAATAAATTAATTTAAGTTACATGATACTGACACTGTCAGTTTATTTTTTCACCAGATTGTAATGTACAAGTTTACTTATCTACAGTGTGTAATTTTATAAATACCTATCTTAGAAATGTTTACCTTCGTATATTGTGATTCGTCGTTGTTGTGCATGTGGTCATAAATATTAGACACCTATATCTAAGTACGTCGTAATAATTTATTGAAATAAGTTTGCCTTTTCATCATTTGATGTAGAGTCAAAATCTTTCCGTTTGCTTTCTATGAAGCCGTATTGAATGCTGCATTAGCTTAGAATTTTGTTTTTACAAAGTGTGTTATTGACACTACTTATATTAACACCTAATTCACATTACTTTTGATAGAATTTTCCAGTGTACCTACCTAGTTAAATAGTCTTATATTGTTGTATTGCTGTTAAAAAAATGTGTTCTAAATGAAAGATGCCTAAAAGTTTTTTGATAAATTTTTCACGCTAATTGCATTTTATATACTTCTGTTACACTTAATACTTATACATTTATTTTTATTTTCCAGTGGTATTATAATTCCACTCTGTACAAATTTTTAGTTTTAAGCGTCACAATTTAACGATCGTTATATTTTTACTGTTTTTTATTGTATACTTACCTACAGTCTTTATTGCATTTTACGGTTTTATAACTTTTTACACATAATAAAGTTAAGGTAATAATTTAACACAATGTTTTTCTTTTGCTTTAATTTGTTACTTAATAGGTATGAAACATAAATGCACAAATATTACGTAGGTGCACATACCTCAGATACATTCCTGGTCTGAGGACATAAACTGAATGATACCAAATGGAAAATACACTATCATAAAAGCCGATTTAACCCTTAATCGGTCATGGGACAAATGTGAATCTTAGTGATTTTTTTGGTTCCTTCTGTATTGGGTACTTACAATGTTTTTTAACAGTTTTACTGATATTTGTAGCAATTAACTTATTATTAAATGATTATCGGGTGTACAGAAGCATAGGTAACATCGGTAGGTAAGGATAGTTTACATTATTAGGAGGTGGGTTGACCACTAATAATCGATTCTCAATGGCATCTAAACAACCAGGCTCAAAGTGATCTAGTAGGCGTCGTGTCTCCAATGGTAAACCTGTACCTGTGATATTTCCAGCCTAAACGTTCCTGTAGAACCTACTGATCGCCCTTTACACGTTTCAACCATTGCAAGGTAGACAGGGGCTCTTATTTCCTCTGCAAAACATTCAAATGTAGATATTATCGATCCCTTCAATTTATACTCACGTGGATCCTACTGCGTTTCTGCGTACAAGATGCGTTCCATAGAATATTAAAATTTACTTGATTGTTAATTATCCTGAAGCAGCATTAGCGCTAGCTAATTTATAACACTAATATTATTCTTTTCCGTTTATTCCCGTTCCCATAGGAATTTTAGGAATTCCTTTCTTAGTGCACCCCTATGGTACCTAAGCTACGTCCGTACCAAATTTCAAGTATCTACGTTTCGCTGTCTGAGCTGTGCGTTGATATGTCAGTCAGTCAGCTTTTCCTTTTATATATTAAGATGACAACGTCAAACGTGGAATGGACATTTTTTATTTAATTTGCTATTTTCTCAAAAAAGGTACGTTACAGTATTTTATTTCAATCATCAATTATACCCTCTTTGACTGAAATAATAGTATAATTATTCTGATTCAGAATCAACACAGAAACTAGTAGTGACCTCTATGTTATAAGGAAAATGAGTTCAAAAATGCCTCATTCAATTTGTAAAGGATGATGAGTCTATAATATTGAAGCATTAAAACCACCACAACCTACCACCACTAGGTATGAGAAATGATTATGTTCCAAGTTCTTGTGTCTGTAATGTTGCAGTCTCCACCCAGTATACTCTGTACTTACCTACGTTATGGGTCGAATTCCCAACATGATTTACTAATCTTTTGGTATGACTGTCTTCATCGTTCCTACTGGCCAAACATGAAGAAGAAACATGTTGTCTACACATGGGTCTAGTGTCCTGGCTAGTTGTTCGTGGTAATCAGCGTACATAGATATGTAAGAAACATTTTTTCTTGTGCTTGTGTAGTGGACACGTATGGATGGATGTTTTCCTTCAGCAAAACATTTTTTTTTTAAAATACCCACTGGTTTACGCCTAGTAGCCGATCCCGATCTTACAATAAGGCGAGTGATGGCATCTAGGTAGACTGTTTTATATTCTGACTTACGGCTGCCTTTACTTATGCAACATTCTACTTTTTTTTATTTCATTTTAAATTTTTCTCTGGTAACCAGGATTTACTATGTATTAAGGACATTTTTTTTGTAAGATCTCAACTTTTCAATCCAATTCAATAAGATGTCACTTCCGACTCAAACTTAAACGCGTTCCGTTTTGTAATTTTCCAATTGACGTAATTACTTCTAAACTTTATGTGGCTATTCATTCTCAATAGCAACTGTTAAGTCGAGTTTGAAACATTTACATATATCAGTTGAGATGAGAAAGACAAACTTCTACAAAAAATATCTGCACTGGTACATGATTTACACCTACTCACACCACGGCTACTAGGTTCACACCGGCGGCTTCTGAAGACACTAGTTAGTAAGATTTTACAATAAGAATCTACGCTTTCACTTTTAGGAAACCATTGCTCTTAATATATAAACCAAATTACTTACAACGTGACGTTGTGCTGCTACTCTGTAATCACTTTCCTGTCGCCATTTGTCTCCCACTGACTAATGACTGTTTTTTATGCTTTAATAAATTTTAGTGCAGAGGCAAAAGTGTCCTTGAATCGGTATTTCCTGACATCGGTCAACGGTAATCGACAACAACAATTACATTATCCGTGTACTACCATATGATTGATCCACCAATACGAACAATGAAGCCAGGGGGCGTAGAGTTATAAAACAGAAGTCAAGCTACAGGCGAATACAAAAGACGTATCAAGTATGAATTTTCTAATCCAAATGGTGATTTCTGTTCTAAACACAAGTGATATGGATAAACTGATAAACAGTGCTGCAACAGTTGCGAAGACAAATTTCTCTCCGGAATTAATAACAATTGTCACTGCGAACATACACAACGATGAAATTCCAACATTCCTGAAATTGTATCCGGGAACTCCTGTGATTGTCAATCTCATGACAGAATACAATAGAACTATCCAGAGCGAACAATTTGTGTTTTTCATTAACGAATGCGAAGGCTATGACACAATGATCAAAACTATAAACATGGACCATGTTATGCCTATTCGTGTTATGGTAATATCTCTCAGTCCATGCTCTATCAGAAAATTATCCGAAATCACAAAACTCAGCAGAAATAATGACATCGTTGATATTGCAATATTGAGTTTGGATAACGACGCAGAAGTGCAAGTTGCAACATACTTTCCGATGGTCGAAAACGATTGTCTCAATTATGTACCAGTAATAGAAAAATATACGGATGCTTCGAACTCTTTCCCGAGGAAATTCAAAAACTTTTTTCGTTGTGAAACAACATTTACTACTATAGATTTACTACCTTACATAGTTCTGAATATGGTGAACGACACGTATATATTATCTGGCGGAACAGAAGGCCAAATATTTAAACTTATTCAGAATGTTCTAAATTTTACTGTTAAAGTGGTGGTTCCGAAGGAAGGCACGTTTGGTACTTTGAAAAACGGCGATTGGACTGGGATCATCGGAGAGCTTGTTAATGGTCGAGCAGATGTCTCGGCTTCTGCTGCTATTCTGAATTATGGCCGATACAAAGCCGTCCAAATAACGAGACCTTACGGTACAATTAGTATTGATTGGTTAGCTCCAAAGCCACGCGAAATCCATGCTTGGGCTAAAGCATTTTTTCCTTTTCTGACCGACATATCATTCACAATATTACTTTCTATAGTAGGATTTTTAGGTTTTTCACATATTTTTGGTAAAGTAAATGACGAGAACAAGATGACAAAATCGTCAGTGCTTTTTAAGATGTGGGGCATATTTTTAGGACAAAGTGTGGGATTACAAAAAAAGCACGGTGTTCGCATGAATTACTTGTACATTTTGTGGATATGGAGTTGTTTGGTAATACGTATCGCGTATCAAGGAGAACTGATACATGTTTTGCAATATGAAAGATTCGAAGAGCCCTATACAAGCTTTGAAGAAACTTTGCCAAACGTAAGAAGTTACGGAGGTTTGGATTCAATATTGGCTTTTTACAATAACAGTAATATTGTTAATAATTACAAAAGATTAAACCTCACGGAAGTGTGCGATTGGTATATAATGATAACGAAAGGTGAAAAATTGATGTTGGCAGTGGATCGAAATATATTTGTCAACAATTATAGCATTTTGGATATACAGATAGTTGAGCGAATAGTTAACGGACCTGTTTCAATGTTCGGTCGACCTAGGTGGGCTGGCTTGTCAGAAATCAACTTACAGCTGTCCAGAATAGTTGAAGCAGGATTGTATCAGAAAATTATTTCTGATTACCATTCCGCAAGGAATAGTTATTTAGCCAAAAGGATTAAGACACTGCGTTTCTCCCGCCTAAATTTGTATATTCTGAGTGCATGTTTCTATGGGATAATTGTTGAATGGGTATTGTGCTTCGTAATTCTAGTGATGGAGATAATTTTTAAAAGATTTGAGACAACCGTTCAGTAATTATAAAATTATCTCACAAAACAAGTTTAATACCCCTAAATGATCGCCGTACTTGGCGTCGGATTATGTACGGACACATCACCAATATAAACACTTAGCAATACAATATAAGATTAGCTATATACATTTTAGTGTTTACATTAATAATAGATATGCACAACATTTTTATACAACACTTATTGTAACTTTCTTAGGTAATTAATTACTATTTAAATAAAAGCACTGTACGTACATTACCAATAATGTTTTATCAAGTAAACTAGCATAACAGACAACAAAAAAATTAAAGTAAAATACGCCAGTGGTAGTATCAACTCGTTATTTCTTAATTATCTTTTGTTTTTACAAACTATGGCTGTCTCCAAATATATCAAGTTCATACAATTTTTAAATTCATTATAAGTGGAGAGCATTCTTACTGTTGAGGACTGTTGAGCTTAATTGGTTCTACAATTGGGTATATAGCAAATATTTCAATTGCTATTGAAAATATTTGCTACAATGCTAATGTTTCCTATATAACAATATACCCTATGTATGTGACTGTTTTTCTTCTACTTGAGATCTTGGCACGTTTACCCATATTCGATCCAAAAGATCTTGGCAAGTGACAACACCATTAATTGTTTTATGCAAGAATGATAGATCTAACATTATTCTACTGTATGATAGAGACTGTTTTAAAATGATTGTAACGAATAAGTTGTTTTTTTTTCGTAGTTTATATAATCTGTGGTACCTAAGTAGCGCGGTCAGCACCTTGTACTTATGTGTTTGACGGAAGATAGAAGTTAATATGAAATAGGCAAAAATAAGCAACAAAGCCGGCGGGCTCGCATTGGCGGAGAAGGACACAATACCGATCGTTCTGCCGAACCTTTAGGTAGGCCTATGTCCGACAATGGATGTCTGTGGGCTGACATGGTGAATCTTGGTGAATCAATGGTCTTTATGTATATATGATGTCAAACTACGAATACTTATTGATGTCATTACTGACTGTACTCTAATTATAGCCCTTACGTCGTCCTTGATAAGTACTGTCGTTAGATTAACTTTTATGGTGTTTGCAAGCATCTGCAATAAACAGTGCGTGACGATGCCCATCAACTGTAATAACAACGGCAACGGCATAACTGCAGCACCATTAGGAAATATTTAAGCTATAACTAAAAAGGCTTGCACACACATTTTTCACAAAAAGCACCGAATTTAGTCTTAGGTACTGAACATTATATTATATTGCTCACCATCACCACCATCACGATAGCTTAGATAGGTTTGGAGAGTTGTGGGCATCTGTTAGGAGGCAAGAGACAGGTTGTACGGTTTAAATTTGATACAAGTCATAAGAAAATGTTTTCTTGTGAACAACATGGAAAAAGTGAAACAATGATTAAATAACATTCAGTGTATCAGTGATTTTTATTTAGTTTGTTCAATTTTGTTTTCTATTTAATTTTTCAATAATACATATTTTGACTCAAATAAAGTCTACAAAATGTTTTTAATTGTGGACTTATTACTCCGATCACTATGTAGCAATATTACACGATAACTAGATACTTCCATAAAAAATGTCGATTTTGTCATCAACTGTATTACTTTTATGGCCTTAAAACTCGATACTCGTATAAACATCAGTTTAATGACAATAATTGTCGCTGTAGCAATAGCAATTATTGTACTAGTAAACATAAGCAGAGGTCAGTTTGCACGGAATCCGAAAAGACGTGTCGAAAATGAACTTTTTATTTCAAATGATCATTTCTGTTTTGAACATCAGCGGAATCGATATTTTAATGGAGACAGCTGCAACAGTTGCGACATCTAACTTTTCTCCGCAATTATTAACAATCGTCACTGGAAACATACCCGACATAGAACTATCAACATTCTTGAAGAAGTATTCAGTCACTACTGTACTGGTAAATCATAAGGGAGAATACAATAAAACAGTCCAGTGCCAACAATACATAATTTTTCTGAAAGAATGTGAAGGCTATGATACAACAATACTCAAGGTGCTAAATTTCAACCAGGTTGCACCCATTCGTGTCATTGTGATATCGGTTAATCCATGTTGCTCCACGAAATTAACTGAAATCACAAAAATCAGCAGAGCCTATGATATCGTTGACGTTGTTATACTAAGTCTGGAGTACGACGCACAAGTGCAAGTGGCAACTTACTTTCCAATAATCGAAAACGATTGCTTCAATTATTCACCAGTCATAACAAAGAGTGAAAAATCGTCTAATCATCGTTTTCCTAGAAAGTATAAAAACTTTTTTCGTTGTGTAATAAATTTAGGTACAATACACGTGCCGCCATCCATGTGCCTGGATAACTTGAATGGCACATTTACAATATTTGGTGGTTTGGACGGTCAATTATTTCTTCTTCTTGGAAATATCTTAAATTTTACTACAAAAATTGTCGTACCTGAAGTTAAAACTTTCGGTACTTTGAGTAATGGTACTTGGAACGGCATCGTTGGCGAGGTTGTCAAGAGTCGAGCAGACGTCGCGACTGGCACTATATTGATCAACCATTCCCGATATAAAGCAGCACAAATCACAAATGTCTACAAAACACTCCGTATTTACTGGTTCGGTCCGAAACAACAAGAAATTCACGCTTGGGCTAAGGCTTTTTTTCCATTTTTTTCATACCTAACAGTCTTAATAGTGTTTAGCATGCTTGGATTTTCTTTGTTATCCCAGTTTTTCGCTAAAGTTCACCGAGAAAAACCTTTAATACAATCAACTGTACTTTTCAATTCATGGGCATTATTTATGGGACAGTATGTAAGATTTGAGAAGAAACACTATTTTAGGGATAGCCTTTACATAATGTGGATAGCCTGTTGCTTAGTGGTTCGAATTGCGTATCAAGGAGAATTAATACAAGATCTGCAGAATGGAAAGCTAGAGAAACCCCTAGAAAGTTTAGATGAAGCTTTACCAAATGTTGATGCTTATGGTGGATTAGAAACAACTGGCGAATTTTATAAAGATAGTGATGTTATGACACGGTACAAGAAAATGAACTTCACAGAGATTCACCAGTGGATTTTGAGGATACTAAATGGAGAAAGGTTATTGGTTGCAATAGATGACACTTCCTTCATAGAAACTATGGAGCTTCAGAAGATTGAGAAGATAGTAGAAGCATCCGTCACAATATATGGACGACCAAGATGGCCAGGCTTGGCAGAGATAGACTTACAGTTAATGAGGATTCAGGAAGCAGGATTCTTTCAAAAGATATACAATGACTTTCAGTACGAAAGGAAAATAATTTTAGCTAAAAAAGAATCAATATTTTCTTTCTCTACACTTAATTGGTACACTATGAGTGCATGCTTCTATGGGATTATTATTGAATGGGTGATATGTCTCGTAGTTTTTCTTATAGAAATAATTTGGTACAAGCTGAAAAAGTGACCAAAATATAGTTGAAATACTATATATCATTTTTTAAAGAAACGCGCACTGATTGATGAATTTCGCGCCGTAACACCTGGTCTATTAATATAGTTGAAATATTCGGTATATTATTTAAAAAATATTTTTCAGCAATTTAATGTATATATAGCTTTAACTTTTTTTTAAAGAAACGTCCACTAGCTAATATTATACGTTTACACCGGCAACGTTAATATACAAAATATTAGTAAATTATTATAGATAGATAGATAAAACATTTATTTAGATCACATGAAGCACATAGTAACACGAAACAAAATAATAATAACACAAAACAAAATAAAAACAACAGACAAGAAATAGGTGGTCGATTTTACAGTAGAATTAGTAAATAGCTACTCGTGTGCCGTGCTTCACGTAAAGAAAATGGGCTCCGACTCAGCATTGTGTCACAGTTACCTGCGACGCTGGTATTCTGTCGACACCCGAGAGATGACAGAGTGCGCAACCGTCACTTTCATAAAATATCTAAAACATATTTATAATAATAATTTTAAATAAATAAATAAAAATACCCGATATAATTGCTTAATATATGTATAATTTTAAGCAATAATTATATGTATATACTCTCACGCCCGTAATGCCCAAAAGGTGGAGACAGAACGTTATGACCGCAAAGTATAGAGTTTGTAAACTTTTGAGAAAAAGTACAATTCTGTAACCTAAAGGTAAACAATACTATAAAGAGACCCTGAAATTCCAAGAGAAAGACGAACATGTTCTATTATACGTGTTAAGTTTTGTCTATGTTAGAGGTAAATTTATTGATGCACTTCGCTTCCAAATATTTTAACGTAGAAGTGGTTAAATTTTATTTAGTGTTAATTTTTTTTAGTGGTTAAAACAACCACATTTTTAGATCTAAATTAATGTATGATATGTGGACCAATTCACTGAACTAGGGATAATGATTATTTACCATACATCTTTTATGTAAATAAATGATCGATTTTTATCTGATCGTCGATTGAACGGTAAATTGCATTTGTAATAAACTTCATAACCCTTTACTTTATCCGTAAGTCACCAAGACTTTAATACACATTACTATAAACTGACTGCAGTATTTTTCTGAAAGGTAGATAGACTACATTTCTAAATATCTGCACAATAGTAGTGCTACTCATCCTGTCTACGTCGTTATTGTGAATTGTGTAAATGTTAGAGTGTTGCAAACATTGTTGTAATATACCTATAGTATTGTACAATAACTACATAAGCAGTAGCTTTAGCTTTATTGCACCAAAGTTTTTAATGTAATAAAAAAATAAGTGAAATTATATTTTATTTCAAAGAAAGAATGCGTTTCGAAAATTAT
>SJJU01004635.1:0-31727 GCA_012932125.1 Conopomorpha cramerella | reverse complement strand
GGGGGGTTTTAGTCAGTAAAAGTCTGACACTACACCGTCGCCGTCCCCATAGCGGCGGGGTGTCCATGAGGATTTCCCCCTCGTAAACAAAAACAAAAAAAAAGGTAGAATGCGAGTGGTGGTGGGATTATCCCTGTATTTCTTAGGGCTTTTGGAAGAAAAACTTGTTCAAGTAATTACCGCACGAATGCCAGACGTAGACTAGACACGATGAAAGAAATTGCTGATGTGGTGGACATTATTTGTGTATTTATTTTAAATACTAGTCAAATTCCTCTGAGAATTTCGTGATAATATCTTATTAAGAAATTTCAGAAATAGTAGCAAACATGAAACAAACAAATCTTCGTATTTTTAATATAACTTATATTTTATATATAATAAGAAGGAACGAAAAAAAATCAAAGAATTACAGTGGAAAGTATAACCTTGTGCACCCTTAATGATAAACTTGGTGTAACTTATACCTAAGTTGTGACAGTTCTATTCCGTATTTGACCATTTTAGTTGAGCTTTATGTAACTAGGGAATGGTAATACTGCGTTTATTAGGAGTTTTGTTTATCACTATGAACAAGCGTTTGACCACCATCCTGCCTGATGTTAAGCAGCGATGTGGTTTACGATGGAGCACACTTGTTCATTTGGTACCTATTTACCAGCGACTTGGAAGACCTTCAGACTGTACTGCGCAGGAAATACCGACTCCGGCAAGTCGTTCCACATCTTGGTGGTTCGCACTATGAAAGTGGACGCAAACCGTTTGGTTCGCGTAAATAGCAAATCCACCTGGTATGTACAGAAGAAGGGCGGTCTTAATCTTGGACCTAGACAGGTGTCAAATTGATTTCTTACTTCAACTACCAAATATAATATGTTTTAACCGTAACCGGACAAAATACCCGAACTGAGCCTAGACCGAGCGTTTTGACGAAATGCGTACGGACATTTTAAGTCAATATTGTTAACCGGGTATATCGGCGCGAAACTCCAGATAAAGCTCGAGCTTAACTTTGCTATTTTACTCTACGTTACCATTGTTATTTTACTCAGTCCACTCGCGTCCACGACGTATGAGACTGTGACGCAACGTCGAGTAATGTAACAAAGGTAAGGTCGAGCTTGCCTTTGATTATATTCGCGCCGATGTACCAGGATAGTTGTTTACATAATAGCTATAACGACACGCATGTGCTCTTGTACCCAGGACCAATCTCCTGTACGCCACTCCAGCCCTGCCCTTCGTGCCCGCCATCGCAATCACTGTCAACATTTACCTGATACTGAACCTCTCTCTGCTGACTCTGCTGCGCTTTGCTGTCTGGATGACCATTGGTGAGTACTTACTATTCTATAGGTACACTATAAATAAGCGTTTGACCACCATCCTGTCTGATTTTAAGCAGCGGTGTTGTTTGCACACTAGATAGAGCACACTTGATCATTAGGAAGGCAAGCCGAAAAACTTACCTAGGTATCAAATGCGCCGCATCCGGATGTTTTGGTACCTACGTAGGTACCTACCAACCTAAACATCAGTAAGTTTGAAGGTAAGCCGATGGGAATCGGCTTATTAGGTAGCTTCGCCACTGGTACTACTTAGGTCTAGATTTGAGTCTTCAATTCGCAGGAAACACAGACACCGGCAAGTCAATCCACATCCTGGCTCTTCCCACCAATGAAAGTTGATGCAAACCCTTTCCTTCGCGTAAATGGAACGGTCAATGTGTAACATAAAAATAACACAGAAACGACATATGAGAAGGACCTTTCTGTTTGCGTTGGATCGTCTCCGGCGCGTCATTGTTAGCTTTCTGAACACACTTGACATTTTCCCATTTCACGTCACCGTAGTTCTATATCACTAATTGACATTAGCTAGAAAAGGACAGAACTATAAAACAGCATGCTGTTAATTAATTTTTATAATATTTTGAATTGTGAATAGTAACGCTGCAATAACGAAGCTTCTAAGCTTCTTCCTCAACCATACGGTATGTGTTTAAAAAATTTGGCGGGCTATGATTGGTTTACCTACATCAAGTGTCAAACTAAAGACTAAAGTGTAGTATTGACCTTATAACACACAACAACAAAAAAATCCGAAAGTTTTATGGGTTTTATGTCAGTTCTTGAACTATAGGTTCTACAATAGTCTTGGTTTTAACAACGCAACACAACTACGTCAATATTTTCAACATATTATTTTATTGCGATTGATTCAAGAGTATACAGATACTTGACTTGCAACCTGGAGGTCGCGGGTTCGAGTTCGGCTAGTAGTAGTACCATTGGTAGTAGTAGTGAGTGTACCGTGGTTTCTTTAGGTTTTATTGTGCTTCCACGTGTACATTAACTATGGCAAGTACGTTTCTTATGGACTAACATTGATTCTGTTTGGACAACGCACAGTTATATTTGGAGAGCGCTAACTTACAAACATTCAGAAGTCAGAAATGACAGAATTTGGTCACTTTTTAGTGAAATACAGTATAACCAGCGTAGATATGTTGTAGTATGAATGTTCGGCCGGTGGTAACATAAGGTTTAATATTACAAATTACAATACAAAATGAACACATTTATTACATCGCTATAAGTGTTATTACAGACTACCTACCATATACGACGTGTAAAAGGACCCCGAACAATCTTTCATCAAGTCTTAAGAAACGTTGTTGGACTCGTCGAAATGAAAAAGAAAAATTTCAATCCCATACAAAATGTTATGTTTCCCGAGGCAAAAAATTGTCTATTGTGTATGTAGAAGAAAAAAAATTCGTTCCCCGCATTGTAGCCATAGTAAAAGTTTTCCATATTGACGAGCCCAATAACGTTTCTAAGACCATTGATCGGGGTCCTTTTACACGCAGTATACAATAATTTAGCAATTGATGTTGTTAGGCACATATATGTACACATGTAGCCAGAGGTTGACAAAGCTCTGTCGCCGGCAGGGCTCGTGATCTACTTCAAATACGGCATCCGCAACTCGGTGCTGGAGGCTAACGGGGTGCGCGTGCCGCCGCCGCCGCCGCCCGCCCAGCCGTCCGTGCTGCAGCGCACCACGCTGCCGCCGCCGCCGCCCGCCGCCCCGCGCCCACACACGCACGACCGAAACATCTTCGAGGGCGACAACAACATGGGACCATACGGGTATGCGGATACAACAACATATTATGACTTGGCATTTGTAATTACCTTTTTTATCGTGGGGAAATCCGTTATGGACCCCCACGCTAACGGGGACAGCGGCGGGGTTATGTGGGACTCGCCCCCCAATAAAACCCCACGCTGACCGCTCCCGCGTTATTGCCGGGGCCCCCGGATCAGCCTGAGCCAGTACGTCCCCAGCCGCGCCAAGCCTTCGCGGACCGTCACCGGAATGGACGCAATCTACGCACCCCCCGCTCACGATATCGTACGGCGGTAACAGGGTCACCACGCTGCCGTCAGGGGCCGCGCACGAAGGGCGCGCGAGTCCCCGTCAGCGTCTAACAGCCCCTATGCTCTTTCAGTCGCCTTTTACAAGTAAGGGAAAACCTAAGTCCTATTCTTATGCCCGGAATGTTCGTTAGTCTCGCTAAAACTCGAGAACAGCTGGACCGACTTGGTAAATTTTGGTCTTGAATTACACGTGGAAGTCCAGCAAGGTTTAAAATGTTTCTTCAAATACACGGGGTACAAAGTCGACTTCCTATGGCAAAACAAATGTTTGCCGAGACAACTAGTGATTAATAAATGTCATTGTTCTAAACAGATACGGCTCGGACCCTCTCCTGGCCTGGCATGAGGCAGACAGCACCATCCCCAACACCTCCTACGTGCAGATTGAGCAGCGGTAACTATATCACATCAGTGACTTCAACAACCACAACACCACTGTGATCGCCCACCCGCCTTCCAAGCGTGGCGATTATTGGCATTTCCAAATCATTTGGGGGTAGGCCCTCGTCCACGTGGACGGCATGTGGCAAAAGAAGTTATAGAGGCTGACATACACATGCTTGCCTTTTATAACGATTCTGAAGTCAACCTAGCCCATATACATATGTATTTTAGAGCACGCGCTGTGTTAACCCCGTATGTTTTGTTTTCGTGGTCAACTCAGCCCTAGCCCGCCCAGTCTAGGGATGAAGTACATTTTAGAAGATTGCAATCAAGAATATATTTTAAAAGAACTGAATTCATTCATAATTTATTCATAATGTGGTGATAAGTCATTGATTCAGGCATGGCGAATTAGGTAGGAGACCAATCCAGAACATTCGATATTTTTATTTAAATAAATTAGATTTTTTAGAGAGCTAAAAATGTTCTTGATCCCTAGACACGTTTGATGTGTGTATGCTTGCAGTCGATAAATAGGAAAGAGAACAAATGGCCTACAAGATACTGTACGCTCTCAACTAGGAAGAAAACACTCGAAAAATTCGCGGTACGAATGGTAATTGTAAGGAATGAATGTAGCCCAATGACTGAGTGTTGATTGGGCAGGTCGAGATGACTACGAAAAATAATAATGCATGTGGCCAATTCACACCGCGAGCTGAAGTTATATGAGCTAAGTTGACCCTGGAATCTTTATAACTATTCCATTCGGGTTCATAATGAATGAATGAATGAATATACTCTTTACTGCACACTGTACATTACAAAATATAAAACTAACAATGGTAAGATTGCAAATAATAAATATATTCTATGAACACTGCCAAATTTCTGCAAGTAGGTATCAGGCAGGAGCAGGAGTATCTCGTCCTATGCACTTAAAGGCGTGGCATTAAATGACAGACTATAGAATTGTGTGATAAGAGGATGTTCCCCAAGTTTGAAAGGATATGTATTAACCATGAGAGAAAGGTGAATGCAGCAACGTTACTATGGTAATATAACTTATTTGAGTTGTTGTTGGTTACACAGATCTTAAATGTTCGATCAAATTGGCTGCTGGGTGCATTTTCGGGGTGACAGGTGGGAATAACCAACATCTCATGAATGCAAAAGCTGGAAGCCAAATCAAACTACAAACTATAAACAAACCTATGTTCAGCAGTGGACAAATAAGGGCTGACGATGAGGACGATAGATTTAACGGATAAACTATAATAAGGACAAGGATAACGGAGTTATTGTACAACCAACTAATCAACTTCAAAATAGAAGGAGGTTTACAACGACGATATTTGCTTTCTTATATTTGTTGCCTGAAAACTTTTGACTGGGTGAACCTGCATTTAGGTTCTTATATTTTGTTTTTTTTTTATTCCGTTTTGCCCATTTAAATTTAGTTCCGAATGGCATTTATTCGCAGTTTCAACACGGAGACGAACCGGGCGACGTCGCACGCCACCCGGCCCGCGCGCCCGCCCTGGGCCGCCCCGGACTTCGAGGCTTGGGACGACTGAAGCTCGTCCATATTCTACTTCTAAATCCGACACGCTGGAGAGGCCCTATAATGTACATAAACACCCTTAGTGCTCGCTACTTACAATAGATTCGTAACATCAGGCATCGTCGAAAGTTACCTACTTTGGATACGATTCAAACTTTTGAATATGTCTGTATTGAAAAAAAAAATAAGGTACGAGATACATTTGTCGAAAGTTCGAATGGTATTCAAAGTAAAATAGGTTGAACATTTTTAATGTATGTAGGCATCGGTTTTGAGGTAACTAGCGAGCTGTAGATAGATATAGGGTTCTTATCTATGCTATTCGGTTTTAGGAACATGGCGTACCTACAGAGGCGTTCGTTCCACTATTGGACGTATCAATTGGCAATATAGGCCGAGGGCAGTAGCTCAGTTTACCTTCTTGTTATTAAGACTACTCTTATTAGCTACTTGTTAGAAAAAAAACACTTGAAATTTACGCCAGGAATCGATATACGCCAGTAGGTATGTCTGGGGTGGGGTTACATGAGGTTATAAATGTATAAATATGAGATCTTTCAGATCTTCAGAGTTGCAAGCGCTGTCGACTCAATCGCGGGTTTTGTGATGGTACGAGTAAGGAAGGTTCATGTCTGCCGCTGAGGATGTCTGGCTGGATGCTTCCTATCGGCTGCAGAAACCTAAAGTTCGAATTTACTTGAGAGAAACTAACAACATCAGAAATGTGTACAGGATTATGAAAGTCATCAAAAATATTGAACGATGAAACCATCTCCACCTGACACTGTTAGCATAGGAAACTGCGTGACATCGCAAAGAAACATTTACATTGTAAATAATTGACACCACACTGATTTTGTGCCAAATCGATTTAGTTGTTGTTATCGCCCCGTCGCGTGTAGCCGTTGAACTTCTGAGCAATTTGTTCGAGGATCTCCAATTTTAGAGTACAAATTGCTGTTAGAAAGCCACGAGCTACGCGACCCGAGTTTTGTCATCATTAAATAACCATAAACATTATAATATTACTCCTGAAAGTTCCCTGCGGTTTCGCTTGCGACATCGCAGCAATTTCCACGTGGTACATGTATATAGATAATACTGATACGCTTCCTGAATGTCCGCTGTATTTGCTTAATAGCTATTTCGGTCGTAGACACAAAGTTTTACTTTCAAAAGTTTCACATAGCTAACAAACAAAAATCATCTATCTGGTCCGTTGTTATACATAGTTATACGCTGCATTTATGTTGTAAATTCGGAAATATCTTTACTGCACAATATTCGTGGAAGTGCATTAGTGAGTATAATATAAATGTAATGTAAGATAAGATTAGTTTTAAGCACGCTGCTAGCGGCGCCAGGTGGACTGCATAAACTACGCGTTGAGTGGACTGCGCTTGCAAAGTGCCATAACTAAAAATGGCAAATAAACAAAAATGTAACAAAATGTTTGCTTTGCGAAAGGCAAACGTACAAACGTCCGGCCCTTCCTATTAAGACAATGATGAATTAGTCGAGCGCCCACACCCGGGCACCGTGCTAACCTGCCCACCGCCACTACAACCCGTTTATTTGGTGGGTTCACTATATTTACAAATGCCCATATTTCATTTTAAGTTACGTTATATTCCAAGCACGGTGCACCAAAGTCGCAGCCGACATTCTACAACGTTTTTTTTTTCTTCTGTAAACTAAATGAAAAAGAAGTATTTACACGAAAGCTACATAAGTACTAACTATTATTATTATTATTGTCTATTGAAAAATCTATTGCCGGATTTATAATTTTGATACAACTTATACCTACATACTCTAAATATTTTCACGTAGTCGTCTGAAGGAGCCACGAGCAAAGTAACTTTACAAACGGTACCTATTTACTACTAAAGCTATTTATAACAACAAGACATACCAGAATTTGCAGAATTTTCTCAAAATATCCAGCAACATATCAAAATGAATTTCTTCTACAGACAAAAAAAAAAGAATATCGATATCTATTTTATTTTATAAATACTTTACAACATAGTTATATATCGTATTTTAATTAATTGTATTGTAGGATTTTTTGCATTTCGATTTAATTTACACGTATGATTAATCAATTGTATTAAAAGTATCCAAGAGCGCTTAATTTATGCGTCGTAAAGTTACTAAGACATATTATTAGTTCTACCTCCGCTTTGTCTTCAGAAAGGTAAAATATTTAGTCTTTAAACGACTGTGGAAGTTCATGACGGTGAATTGTGGAAACTTCTTACAAAGCACTTCGCATTATTTCAAAACCTTGAAATTTGAAGACTAATTAATGCACTTATCTAGCTTTTGTTTCAACGTCTTCCTTCAACTAGGACACACTGGGGGCGTAATGCCCTGTGCGGGATATTGCGCAAAATGTTAAATTGTGACAAAAGAAAACAAGGAACTAATGGCACTAAAACAGAGTATTCCATAAAAAAAAATCAATCTTATAAATAAACCAATCACATCGTTTTATTCGATACTAGCGCCATTACATTGTGCGCATTCGCCGTACATTGTGCGCATTCGCCGTACATTGTGCGCCTGCGCAGTGTCGCGACAGTGTAGTCCAAGAACTGTTCTCGTTGATTTCCTACCGAATTATTCCATAATACTTTATTTGCACACAACTGACGATGTGATATTTTATGTAATGTAACTATTTTTAAACGCATAGTGATTTTTAAATTTTGATCTCAACTTTAGTCTTATTCGTTAGTCAAACACGATTGATACATATTTAATAAGTATTAACTGATCTCTTGTTACTTGTAGTTATAGACTCGGCATATGTACGGTTAATGTCGTTTACTTTAGTATTATTATAAAACTTGAGATAACGCGATAAGGCACAACGCCTACACGTATCCGACGTAACTAGTGCGCGAGCGCGAGCTTTTGGCTGATACTCATTATTGTTTAATTGTAATAACTATGTATCTGTACTCGAAAACATATCTGGAAGCCTTTTCGTTAGTTAGTTTTGAAATATTAGACGAAATCGAGGTAAAAACGACTGGGGGCTGACGTTTGCAAAGTTCGGCGCTTGATAATAACGCACGTATAGGGTATGACTGTCTCTATTGTTGAAGTTGTGAAACATAGTGCGCATACGTTTCGTTTGGAGTGTTCGTGGGGAGTGAGCTTTGTGAATGAAGATGCCCCAGTACGTTTGTGTTAGGGTGACTATAAGTCGAAGCGAATTTGTCCACGACGATTTTTTATGTCGTGATAAAATGTATTTTGACACAATAAGGTGGGCCCGCGCGGTCCAGGGCCTTGTTCGTAAATTGTTATTGTTGTAATGATTGTTAACTTTACTGGTGGGTCCATGAGAGAGGGTACCTCATGTGAAAACGTACAGTTTGCATTGTTTCACTTTCGTTCAGTAACTGCCCCTTTCCATGTATTGTTTGTCCCACTGGAAGCAGACACAGCTGATCCGCAACGACTGACCGTCCGTCGGCCCGTCTCTCTAACCAAGAAATAAATAATTGTTTTAATAAATGGAGCATGCTTAACCACTATAATCGTAGCTCATAAGTCATATAATACCCCCACTAGTTTTTAGGGACTCTCAAACTGTTGTGTTGTTTTTTTTTTAATTTATTTTCAACATTGCAATCCTATCAGTTATATGGTTTATATGTTACGCTCTCAGCGTTACAGCTTATTCCGAATATCTATCCTAGAAAACCCACCCCAGGGTGGATAGAGGGAAAACACGCATCCAAGGCGCACGCGGTGGATTACCTCGTCAAATTAATTAAATTATCAATTGTATTGCAAGGTGGTTAATCGAATCCGCATTTTCAGAATGTCTACCTGATGTCCCTGGGTTACATTTTCCAAGGTGGGTAGTCGGAATAAGTCGGCGTTACCATTTCAATTACCGTGTTTAGGTTTTATTTTCGAAAACTGTTTATGCTCAAATTTATTGTTTTAATTTAAGGTTATTTCGTTACTAGATAGAAACCAATGTTTTACTTATTACATTTATGCTGTTTGGTACCCCTTGGGAAAGTTGTTTTAGGGAACCTCTCTATACCGGTGGAACACACACTCCAGAAGAATTTACACTGAATTTTATTACATCATTGTCGAAATAAGACAACAAAAAGAACATCACGAATACCGCAACCTCCCAAAGTGTATCAGACAATTCGACTATTTAACGATCTATGTTAGCGTAGGTAATCTTAAATGTTGATCGATATAATCATATAATAATAACCATTTAATCCACATGTTCGGTTGTTGTAAAATGTAGGTAAAATGTGAAGCTGTCACTTCACGCGACCCGGCATGATGAGACGGCAAGCAATTTTTGTGATGGCATTTTCCGCTGATGAATTTTAGACGTAAGGTAATTGTTGCGTGACGCGGAGTGACAGCTTTACGGGCGCGGGTTTGCTTTGCGAGAGATGTATTATTATCATGTATCAAGTACATTGAAGAATGTCATGTTGAACGATGGAAGTAAACGACAATAAATTGTGCGTTGGCGCTACAATCAGACCCGCGGCCGTTTAGTGTTAATCGAAACGAGCTATGTGCCGCGATCGCGTGGCAAGCTGGCGACGAATTACTACTAACTACAGTATCAAAATAAACAGAGACACCACTAAAACACTTAGCCATAATATCGTGATCCCGCTGTGAAAAAAGATGGCAAACAAGAAGAAAGTTTCAGAAAAACGAAAACTTTCGTACAAGTTGCGAGAATGACAGTCAAGCTCTTAATGTCGCTAAGTTGTAACGATGAACATTGACGCCAGATAACACACGCAAGTACTGCCATAGTGTAAACGAGGGTTAATATCGAGTTAGAAACACATTCGCAACTTGTCAACTTCTTGCGGAGGCACTGTCGACGGAGTCCTTGCGATCCATTTTCATACAACATTTCACGCAAACTATGGGGCGGGTCGGAAACTTCGCTTCGATGTGCGTCTTACGTATTTTCTACATACATACACTTATCGCCTGTCTCTCAGAGGGGTAGGCAGAAACGTATTTTCTGTGTGTCTTCAACGGCTACTCGTAGCGTACATACTAACAAGCAAGCAAGGGAACAAGCTATTGCCAAAGAATTCATCTCCGAATATTAATTTGTATGGGTACTGTCAAAATACGCAAAAAAAAAACATAGATAAGCTTTACTTGAGCTTGAGGTACTACAGGACCAACGTTATTCAGTGCCAATAAACAAAATATACCATAGGTAATCGATCGCCAGCTTCCCACGCGGCCGTGCCCTTTGTGTGTCTGCGGTAATTAATGCAGACTTAGTTTTTAATACTATAGTTTTAAAAGTACCACCAATGGTTACAGCGGCACTGTTTAGTTTTATTTTGAAATAATGTTCAGGATGTCACAGCGCGGAATGTTGGTACCATATCTGTGAAGCGGGACAAACGGATAAGGTCTGATTTCGCATTTAAAAATCTACGTTAAATTTGTTGTCTGTCGTAAAAGAAACTGGGTGTTTCCTACTATATTTATTTTCCATCGCAACTTGTATGGTGTAAGCTTGAACCTTAAATAATAGAGATATACATTTGTGTTATTATAGTGTGGAAGCGACAACAACCATAAAACCCAGCAAAAACCCAGCAAAAAAGTTCCTGTTTCACAAACGAAATTACGTAATTTAACTTACTTTATCTTCTACTAACTACTTTTTTTAAAGAAACGCGTACTGAAATTATATTCAAAGGTATAACCTTACTGCGACGCGAAATTAACCAGCTTGTGACCACGGCACATTTAACTGTGTCGAAACGTCGAAAAAATAACGTAGGTAAGCTAAAGAGCTAAGCTAAAGCACTAAATGCTTTCCTATGTATTAGATTTTATAATCTTTGATTAATTTCGCAGCGTAATACCCGGTATAACCTTTGATTACTCACAATGGAGAATTTTCCTTGACAATTTCTGACACATTTTTGTTCGGAGAACTGTCAGACTTTTAAAACAAAGTTTGATATAGTAATGACAGTTCTCCAATCGAAATTCTCGTCAGAAAAACGTAAACGAAAATTCCTCATTCCAATGAAATAGTTATTCAATACAACTGAAACGCAAATGAAATTTCGCCAGCACAGGCTTTTTGAAAGAGATATCGGTGAGCGTTTTTTAAAAAACATCAAATATTGCATTGCATTATCAATAAGTTGTTGTTTATATTTAATATTAATTACTCATTCAAATTAACAAATTATTAAATATTATTATGTCATTGTATTTGCCGCTGCCGCTGAGCCAATATCTATGTTATATTTATGACGTCACTATGAAATAATTCCCACTTGTTCCGTAAAACAAGTAGGTATAAAACAAATCTACTCCAGTAAACTTTACAAAGATAGCACTAACAATACTGGCACTTTTGTCTCAATACCACTGTAGATTTTGACTTAAGAAGTGGGAACGTCTAAGAATCCCCTTTTCTAAGTTATTGCGGTTGAAACAATGCCACTAAAATGGTGATCCCAAATGGGAATAGTGAGACTATGGAACAAATGGGACTTTATTCATCGCTGTATTACCAACTGAGTACTAACACGTGTGTGTCTATACAATATGTACAAACTTTATCAACTTGTTTCACTAGCAATATGCATGACGCTAGTGAAACAAAGTCGCAGTCACTACACCGTCGAAAGTCTATGATCATCGTTTTTTAAACGTATATGGAAAATCGAGAAAAAAATTTCTTCATACTTTTCACATGGAACGTTTAAGGAGAGGCTTTGATATAAAACTGCGAGAAACAATACCCATGTTATGTTTGTACATATTGTATCACAACTGAATATAAGTACGACATAGATACAGATGGTACAATTATTACTATATCTATATTACCTATAATACGAATATTATAATCTTTATAGCTGGTTGCTGTTTGGTCGGACAGGAGTCGTGGCAGCTTGCTATGCCAATTACAACCGTATTCCGACCGTGCAAAGTCAATATTACCGTGAAATTAATTCACCAATGTATGGCCCTTCGACCCAGTCTCACAAATTAACCGCAAGAGGCGCTGCTTGCTCTCTCAAACGATCTTTAATCCGATCTGGGGGGTTATTCTACAAATAACTATAATGCAAAATACCCATTATGGGGATATTTAGATGTACTAGGAATTTGTAGAATAACCAAATCGAACCTAATCGATCGAGCGATAACTTTGTCATGGTCAGAGTACCTAACAGTATTTTCGAGATACGAATATTGCTAAAATGTTATAATACGCATAAGTACTTAGCAATGAGACAGATTTCATCCCTAAATACTAGAATGTACCGTTCATTCCCCTTGTAACACGCGACAGAAAGAGCAAGGCGCAAAGCTTTGTATAGAGGTATATTGTAAAAGCATTTGACATTGGGTAATTTTCTTTGACGTTTTTCTGACAGATTTTGGGGGGCGAACTGTCATTACTGTCATGCTTTCCAAACAAAGTTTGACAGTAGTGACAGTTCTCCACCCGAGAATCTGTCAGAAAAACGTCAAAGAAAATTCCCCATTGTTATTTTCACAGCAACACATAGAATTGTTTAGTTGTTATGAATCGATAAAAAATATTCATTACAACTTCATACCTCTAACGTGTTAGTGTGAGAACAGAGGCAGTTAGAAGAACCCATGTCGAATATTTGGGTTATTCCGATCCTTAGATTATTCACCCCGGGGTGAAATCCAGGAAACTTATGTCTGGGAGTTCAACTAAAAGGTTTAGGGTGAATTCCCAGACAGGGAATAACCGGGATATTTTTGCAATACGCAGTTACCTGACCTACTTGCGTGTCTGAGATATTAATGTTTACATAAAGATGAGAAGGTCACGTATAGCTCTGTGGACTAAATCTTCTACGGCAATATTAATTCGACCGCTATACACTGTTAAGTCCACTGCTACTTTTGTTTTCAATAAATAATATCAAAAACAGCAATGCATATCTAGGGCATATTTTATAACTATCAAAACCGAATCTATATCGATAACAGAATTCATTCTTAGATATAGTGTAACGCCAGAAGAAATGGTAAATATTCAACATATATATATATATATGCAAGGTAGAATACAGATATAACAGTTGAGCTCTTTCTCATGCCAGGAACGAGGATATTGTTTGATTATAATCAGTACAGTGGGGATATGAACGTGTATTAGTCTATATACACTCGCATCGCATTGCATCGCATAGCATCGCATCGCACAGCTGCCACGCTCAATCAAAATATTTGTGATAATAATAACCTAATCTACTATGTGTAACGATTTAATGTTAGTGTTTACAGAACGAATGTAAGCGATGGTATATGTCCCTAGGACTCGGTGGACGTCGATGGCCTAAGAGACCAACAACTTTGCTAATTACAATATGCACGCTCAGCATACGCCAATACACGTTGAGAATAAGCTATTAAATTCAGTAGTGTTTTACCTACACCTGGCGGCGTCGATGTCCATCAATTGTTTACCTTTTAGCGAAGTAAGTTTTCATCAGGTTGGAAGTTTTTTGAGGGTTTGTGTTGTAGCCTAATAAAACACAATAATAAGAAAACGAACCAAGTTTTAATTACATTTACTGCAATATTTCCTCATTCTGCATTTAGATATTTTGTTACTATATAATAATTTCGATTTATTTCCAATCATTTATGTAAAGTACATTAACATGAGTAAGTATTTTTTATTATATATTATTTCTATTTAACATTTTTATTTTCGATAAAATTATGCTGACAATGATGATGATGCGAAGTAAATTTATTCAACAAAGAAAAAACAATCAATATAATATTTATGCCGCATGATCGCCTCAACTACTCATAGATACAAAATCTTCATCAAAAGTAGTAGGTACATTACACAAACAGACATTGCAAGTATTGTAAATGTGTCACTGAAATATATATAGACATATATACATAAATACATATTATAATAATAATATCACTACCGAACTATCTATACAAGATGCTACACAACAATATTGGATGCGTTTCACTCTTCGGTTACAACACTTAACGAATGTAATTTAATCTATTTATAAATTAATAACACAATTAAAATAATACTAGCTTGGGGGGGGAGGGGGGGGAGGAGAGATGGGTGAGAGACGCGGGTGTGTGCGTACGGGAGGTGTTCATGTGTCCCTGTCGCGCACCAGCCTCACCAAGTAACCCTTGACTCTCTTGATGATGTTGCTGCCAGCCGACGGCCGGCCGTTCGCTCTGTGTCACAACGTGTGCGACATGTTTCCTAGTTAGCTGTCGTTGTCGCCGGAACATTCGGCGGTGTCCGGCCGGTTGTCCGGCTGCGAGGCGGTCGGCTCCTCAGCCGTTGGCTCGTCCTTCTCCTCGATGGAGGATGTGTGGAGGGAGTCGGCGCGCAAAGAGGCGCTGCCCTCGCCCGTTGGCCGCAGGACTAAGTACATGAGGAGATCCGAGAGCGATATGATGCCCGTGACTTTGTCCTCCTCGTCGACGACAACAAGACGATGCACCTGAAACATTAATGGATACTTTTACAGGACTATAACGACGATAGTCACACCCACTTAGCGATGAGGTCGCCATTTGCAATGTTACCATTGTTAGTTTTACATTTTGTAATGTATGTGTAATGTACAATAGAGAGTATATTCATTAAAAAAAATAAAAATACACTTCACGCCTTTAATCCCACAGCGGGATAGGCAGAGGCAATTGCTAAAGCAAATATCCACGGTTCACCAAGCGTATTTAACCCAACGTGACAGGGGGTGAGACCATCGATATTTTACGTTGCGTACATAGATATTTTTACTGGACTATAATGGCGATAGTCATACCCATTTAGCGATAAGGTCTCCATTTGCAATCTTACCATGTTAGTTTGTAATGTAGAGTGTGTAATGTACAATAAAGAAGAAAGTATATTTATTCATTCATTGCCTTTCCAAACTCCACAGTATCTTTGCGTGTCGTACGCAATTGCTTTGGATACAAAAAAAGCGTGAGGTATATATACTTTATTCGCATGTAGTTCTTTACTAGACAAATTAAGTGCATTTCGACGATTCATACAAAGAACTGTAGTATCCTGAGGTTTATGCCTACCCTATTTTGGGATTACGGGCGTGAATGTATGTATTTTTATAAAAAGAACTATGTACAAGTACCCTTGGCAAACGGGTTAGCAATATAGACAATAACTATGCCTACACGAGCAACATCTGTGACATAATTTGAAAACGTTACCTCAGCCCTGACGATGCGCTCCATGACCTCGTAGAGCGTCTCGTCCAGGGTGCACTTCTGGACACCCTCGAACCACTCGTTCCTGTGCTCGTTCGCCTGCTTCAGCGTCACATTCAGGTCGTTGTAGGTCTTCTCCGCTGCTAGGTTCTGGCGGGAGAAAGGATGCCGCTGTCAGTATCATATCTACTTTCCGTTTTCGGTTATTTCGAAAGTGGTGGATGGTGTTAATAAAGAACAATAAAAAAAACATGCTGTTTCACTTGACCTATTACTATCGGGCCTCAAACTATATAATTATTATATTTATACAACCTTTGCATCGGTGGTTTGGGCATATTGAGAGAATGGACGAAAGTCGATTGACGAAAGAGATTTGGGAGAGATATGGGTGATGTAATGGGCCGGGTGAGTAGAGGTCGCCCCAGAAGGACATACATCGACCAGATTGTTGATGTCCTGGCGGAAGGTGGCGTTAAAAGTACTCGAAACCGGGAGTCATGTATGATATAAATGTAGATGAAGCGAAAGCGACTGTAACAAATAGAAATCTGTAGTCTCTGCCTACCAGACGTGACGCTTTTTCTTATGGCTTCTCACCCCTAACCGACTAACTAGCGATGACCTAAAGAGTCTGAATGATTACGAATTAGTACGCAGACGACTAGTAATCTATTAGGAGACGCATTACACTCACAATAACGTCAAACTTGGCGTAGATGTCCTTCAGCCGTCCCTCGGAGTCTATGACGGGGAGCGCGGAGACGCGGCGGTTCACGAACTTCTTGAGAGCGTCTATGATGGAGGTCTCCTCGGTGGCCGTCTCTATGTTGTGCAGCGAGCCGATGCGAAGGTCGCGCAGCTTCGACTGTAGGTACGCCGGCTTTGGTAACTCGTTTATCTGTGAAATTATATGAAAAATAATTAAGTACGTACGATTTTGATAACCATAACAAACTGAATGATGCCATGATGATACTGAATGCCCCAGAAGGGGGAGAGTTGGCAACAAAACAGGGACGGATAAAGATAATTTGTATGGAGTGTGCGTTGAAAAGAGGCAAAAGCAAGTAGATGCGCACGTCTCCAGAGAATGGCCCGTACGCCGACAGGCAGGTAAGGCTTGGGTAGTGGTGGGATTATCCCTGTAAAAAAAAACCATAACAAACTGTGTCGACAAAACCTCAGGATCACAAGGATTCTTTGGTTCATATTTAACATATGGGCCCTCAGTTACAAGTTTCTTTTCTAATAGCCGGAATAAACCTGAATCTAGTGAACCCATAGTCGGGTCCTACGGCGTGCCACGAAGAAACACAACCGATGATTGGCTACTTACATCCCACAATGGCATAGGATATTATACATTTACTTAGCTTGCACCATTGATGTGCTCCCAATTGCAACTCCACGGAGTACCGTGGATAGTTCATAGGTACGGTGTACAGACCGACAAATAGTCAGGGTAACGGTGACATGTGACCCCATAAACACATGGTAAGATCATCACCCAATAATATGGTGGGTAGATTCTTTGGAGAATTGCCTCCTGCCGCCACTATTAGCTCGACAACCAAGACATAGATGAACAAATACTTAAATAATGGGTTTCAGTGATAATTAACCCATCATCACATAAGATTTTCACTTGTAGCAGGTTTACTCACATATAGGAACAGAAAGCGGAGTATACGTTTGTGTGTGAGTATATATAGCACGTTGCCAGTATCGGGGTCGATGACCGGCAGCCGATGGATGCGGTTGGTGATGAGCATCTTGATCGCGTCGTACAGCGACGAGTCTGGCCCGATAGACACCAGCGGCATCACGGAGCCCTGCAGGACCTCTGGAATGGAATTAGACGAACATTGAAAATGTATACGTGCGCCGTACAAGTCGTCTGGGGCTAAAGACCGCTACAAACTCATGGCTGTACATTGTGTTTTTACATAAGACCACAGTAAAATGTGTGTGCGATTTCAAAGCCATACTACATAATATATAGGTTAAGGTTGTGAATGTTACAAGCTATAATTGAGGCCGTCAGCGCTAAAGTGGCCTAACCCTAGACCAAAAAAAAATTAGTTTTTAGAATAATGAGTTTGACTTGTGTATGTAGATATTTTATGGAAGCTTATTACTGTCCAAATGTTTATGTTTTGTAATTAAAATTACGGATTCTTTAACATCAATGATTTTATTTTAACATGATTTAGTAAATTTACGAAGTACTTAAGTCGGAATATTATAAGGTGTGTTTAGCGCTGACGGCCTCAATTTATACCAAAATACCTACAGAAATATGACAGTATTATTTAGGAGCGTCGT
Source organism: Conopomorpha cramerella (assembly GCA_012932125.1). Taxonomy (NCBI): domain Eukaryota; kingdom Metazoa; phylum Arthropoda; class Insecta; order Lepidoptera; family Gracillariidae; genus Conopomorpha; species Conopomorpha cramerella. The sequence goes on along the minus strand of SJJU01004635.1, from coordinate 13,724 downwards.
CAATAATAAAAGTTACTTCTCACAAACATTGTAAAATTCAATGAGACTTATGGAAGAGATTTTGCAGCTAGTGTGGCGCCATCTAACAACAACTGCCAATATCGCTACTAAAATTGCACACCTGCATTGCAAATAAACCAGACATACGATGCATTTCACCATACTACTAACAGATGTCGCTCTCTACTAACCCTCCAAGATTATAGTAGTAAGATAATAGGTAAGAAAACGCGAAGCTAAATTCAGATGGCGCTTTGGATGCTTATCTCATATGAACCAAAGTGGTGCAATCCGATTTTAGCCTTTTGACGTTTAGTGACCACATCCTCTTCTTATGACCTTTCCTGGATTCGACCACTTCTAGTTAAAACTATTTAGTTTCAGGACCATTTTTTCTTCTGACCACTTCTGCATTTGACTACCTCAAGTAAGGTCGGCACAGCAAATTGATACATGGTTTCTCATTTGTCACCCTTATAATGTTAAAATAGGTACAGTCGTAGAAGAGTCGATATAAAAGTCGACAAAGACTTGCAGTCTTTGCACGAGCGTAAAAAAGTGGTCAGTGGTCGCTGTTTTGGGCCAAGCGAACGTAGCGTCATTATTTCACGAGTTTTATTTCCCGTTTCCTTTTATAATATCTCGCGACATAGCGACAACTCAAAGCAAAGCCTCTATCTACCACTCAAAGATGCAAACAAACGGTACATCTCGGTACTGCGAAATAAAATTCTGGCTTTATCTGCCACTCCATGTGATTTGTATTAAATTGTTTGCTATTTGTTATTTATATTTTTGTTGTGTACTGTATTTAATTCATGTGATTGTTAAACTAGTGTATCTATGTATTGATTTTGTTGGCTAACCTTTTTTTCTTCATTGTTTTACTACGTACTTACTATTAAAATATTAGTGGTAGCCTATAAGTAGGGCAACATGTTACATTGTAATATTAAAAAGCTCATTATAGTATGTAAGTATACGTGTGTGCCTTGTTGGCTGTCCTTAACTTATAAATAAACAAGCTGACCCGGTGAACGTTGTTTTACCAATATACGTTAATAACAGTGTTTCTCTACTATTATATACATGTATTATACATATAAACTTTCCTCAAAAATCACTCTATCCATTAGAGAAAACCGCATCAACATCCGTTACCTAGTTTTAAAGAAGAAGACAAACAAACAGACAGACAGCGGAAAGCGACTTTGTTTTATACTATGTATTGATAAATAATAAATAAATAAACTCACGGCGCCAAGTCTCGAGACGGTGCTCCTCTAGCTCCTCCATAGCGACGTGTGGGCTCGTGTAGTACATCTGCAGTATTTTGATGAAGTCCGTGATAGTGAGCATCCCGACGAACTTCTGCCGCTGCGAGTCCCACAGTGGCGCCGCTCTCACACCTGAAACACAGATGGCGCTTGCTGTTTAACCCATTAACGCCCAGAAGAATACTTATTCTTTAATCAATTTTAACTTTTATTGCAAAGTAATAGAGTTTGAAATAACCTGTCCGTCTTCGAGTACAGTGGGTGCAAATGGGTTAACATGAAAATTACCTCTGACGACCGAAATAGATTAGATTAGTGGCCAGTACCAGGTTTACAATAGGTACATTTTAAAACTGATTACTATGTTTAACCGCGAATGATTCATTTCGTTTTTGTGATTTTGAATTCTGTTCTGAATACCATAGACTTCAAAATCTGATGATCTCATGTGTCTGATATATAAGACATTGGCGGTAAAAAGCTTAATAGTAATAGTAAGCTGCACACTCATTCAACCCTTTTCTTTTTTTTTTCGTTTGAAACGAGATATGCTGAGGATGTTGCCATGATAGGATAAGGTAATGGTATACCAAAGAAATCGAAAAAAATACTCAAGAATCGGTCAGTGGTAATATTAAAGACAAGTGAACGCCCCGCCATTTCAGCCACGTACAACTTTAGCACGGGACTTCAGCAATGCAAATCTCTTCGTTACCTATTAACGTAATTTTATAACAATCTAGCTGACCCAGAAAAACGTAGTTTCGCATACATTATAACAGTCTTTCTCCGCTGAAACATCCACATACCTACTCATAATCACTCTATCTATTACAGAAAACCAACCGCATCTAAATCCGTTGCTTAGTGTTAAAGATCTAAGGGGAGAGACAGCGGGAGGCGAATTTGTTTTATACTATGTAATGATAATGAACTCCGGCGATGTTACACGCAATTTGTTCCGTTCCCGAGGGAAATATAGATGTGTTATTCTGATGTATAAGCTATATTATGGTAAAGTTTCAACACCACATCACTGCTTAACATGAGGCAGGATGCTGATCAAACGCTTGTTCATTGTGTTTAAATAAAATCCGTTTTCTATTTTTTGCGCGAGTCACACACAGTAACAAACTTTCGCCTTCATAATATTAGTGAAGAAAGGAAAGGGCTCCCTGGCTGATCCCACAATGGCATGGGATATTATACATTTACTTAGCTTGCACCATTGATGTGCTCCAAATTGCAACTCCACGGAGTACCGTGGATAGTTCATAGGTACGGTGTACAGACCGAAAAATAGTCAGGGTAACGATAGTGATCAAACGCTTGTTCATTGTGTTTAAAAAAATTCGTTTTCTATTTTTTGGGGGAGTCACACTCACTCACAGACCTTCGCCTATATAATATCAGTGCGAATTGTCATAGTGTGATCACATTTTCCATTAATGTGTTATACTTTTATTACAAACGTTTGCATTAGGTATTTATGTGTGTCAGTTTACAGCGGATATGAGGGACTATTAAATATAATGCAATTATATTTAATAGTGCCGTTTGTCGCTTGCGGGGAAATAATATGGCGACGTTGTGTTTTTAATTAAATGCACAATTATTTATGTTTTACGTACCTATAAAGATTATAAAATAAAACCCTAGGTTAGTTAGTTTGTTAACATATGTCACACTGGTATTACAAAGGAGAAAGTTTGTAATAGTTTATGTATGATACTTCATCAAGTCTCAACAACTGCAGCGATTAAAAATAAAATTTGGTATGGAGTTAGCCGACAACCTGGATTAAAACATAGGCTATAGTTAATCTCTGATTTCCAACCGGTAGGGGAGAAATTCCGATCACGATGCACACGCTTGGTGAACCAATGGCATGTTCTAAGGAGATTCCTTTGGAAATAAAATATTCGTTATTTTACATTTTAAAACTTTTTTTATCGATAAAGTCTCCGGGCCAATGGCTTGACCCCGCAGTGGATATGAACTGCTCTTCACTAAACGACCTTCAATTAAAATTGAATTGTGCACATTATTATTATTTACCTATCTTTTGGAGAACCTATATCGATAATAAAACGTTAAAAGTTTATACAAGTGGACATGGCTACTCTCCGAAACAAAAGGTTTTCCGTACGAATATTTTTACTCTGTGTATTAGAAGAAATATAACTTTTAAACCTTCCCTAGCCTTCGACGAATAATTAAATACCAAAATTAGCTAAATCGACACTAATGTTATAAATAAAAGTCCGACACTAAAGGATACTAGTATCCTACGAAGATCATTTTTTTTTCGTAGGATACTGGTTACATAACTTCGGTTTCATAAGCGGACGAAAGGGTTAAAGTTAGTGTGTAGGTATGTGTAACTACAAAACAGAGTTCAATGAAACTTTACAATAATATATCGTTTAATAATTTGTAATATATAATACTTCGTTCTGTACCTATCTTGTTCCACGAGAACGGGATAATTTTCTGGTAACACCGCCGGTTTATATTATCTATACATACTGCGTGAAATGTAAGAGGACCCCGAGAAATTATCTTAGAAACGTTGTTGGGTTCGTCAATATGAACAACTTTTACTATGGCGACAATACGGGGGAAAAGCAAAAAAAATATTTCATATCCATACAAAATACACAATTTTTAATACATAATAGACTAATGAAATAACATAAGCTGGTTGCTAGGCAGAGTAAAAATGGACTTTGCTCAAGTAAGCGGTGATAAAGTTGTACGCGGATTAAAATCGCGGGGCGTTCACTATCAAGATGCTTCATTAAAGTACTTCAAGTTGGCCTAGTGGTCAGCGATGGATACAAAAAGAAGAATTGTGCTACAACAAACACAAAATATTGATGATGATGCAAATAACCAATATATAGTGTTACTCTATTGACAACATTTTCTATATTTCATTGTACACAGAAACAACGCAATTGCAAAAAAAAATCGCATCGCATTAATAAATTCGCAGTGTATCCACACTAACCTATTACAATTCACCTAATCTATAATATAAAAATGAATCGCAAAACGCGTTGGTAACCGCATAAACGAGTTCTCGAGTGGAGACCGCGTCTCGGCAAACGGAGTGTAGGACGCCCTCAGGCAAGGTGGACTGATGATATACGCAAGATGCTGGCAGAAGCTGGATGCGAGAAGCCGAAAACAGATCACAGTGGCGTGCAATTGGAGAGGCCTATGTCCAGCAGTGGGCAACTATGGGCTGATGATGAACCGCATAACTCCAGAACGGCTGGACTGATTTGGCTTCCTTTTTTGATTTAGAATTCTATTTTTGTTGTGTTTATTAATAACACAAGGTTCATATGAAAGAAAAAAATGACATCCACTGCCGGCCCAGCCCACCCTGGAGGTTATACTAATTTTATATTCATACTAGCTGTCCCGGCAAACATTCGTTTTGCCATAATAAGTTGCCTTTGTACCCCGTGTATTGGGATAAATACAACTGGCAGATGCAGAAAAAATAATTATAGTAGCCGATTCTCAGACCTACTGAACACGCATATAAAATTTGGTAAAAATCGGTAAGCCGTTTCGGAGGAGTACGGTAACTAACATTGTGACATGGAAAATTTTAAATATTAGATTAATAGTAAAGACAGGACAGCGTCTGTCCGGTATATTAGCGTTCTGACTGTCCATCTATAAGTATATATATGAATATCATACATACGAACATAATACGCCACGCCTAATTACCAGAGGGTAAGATAATCATCAATCTATCTTATAGGTAAAAACTATACCAGGCTTACCACCTATCACAATAATCATTAGCTCTCCCAAATGCCTTTCAAAACACTGCACAAAGTGACAAATGTGTTCTCGGCAAATATTAAGTGAATATTAAATCATATCTCGTAATTCCCACGGGAACTTCGCAAAACTGACGCAAGCAAAACCGCGGGACCCCGCGCTCGCATAGATTTCATATTAATCAACCAAAAGTTTGGCGTTTGCGCCGTAGCATACACAGGGCGAGTCGACGCTCCGACTATCCTTCTGCAGGTACGCGATTGAAATATAAAACAAGTTGTCACATCACAGTCATCATCATCATCATCACACACACATCCATTACTGTCACAGTCATACCTTGTTAGTAATCCTACTAATATTATAAATTCGAAAGTATGTATGGATGTCTGGATGTTTCTCCTTCTTTCACGTACTGGAGGGATCTTGATGAAACATGGCAGTATTGTAGCTTATAAAATAGAATAACATATAGGACATAAATTATATTGGTAAAACAACGTTTGCCAGGTCAGCTAGTACCATATACAGAGGATTAGGCGTCTTCAAAGTTTTTTCGTTATCACAATGAACAAGCGTTTGACCACCACCCTGTCTGATGTTAAGCAGCCATGTGGTCTACGATGGAGCACACTTGTTCTATAGGTACCTATTCACCCACGACTTGAAGTTGATTTAATTGCACGACAGATATAGCTCTAGACGAGAGGGAGATAGCGCGGGCTCCTTCATTAACCAACTACCGGCGTGTTGTTCATGATGCCAGTACCGTCATAAACAACGCTATTCAAGGTTCGTATATCGTACGAAACGGAAATATCACTCACTACTGTATCGCATACTTATCATATCGCGTAGCTGAAACTAGAGATTTTAATATTAGCATACACCTACCAGGTGCAGCTGGAAAATAATCTTGAATACATAATATAACGCCCGACACCCAGATGGGTATGCAGAGACTATTCTAGAAAAACAGAAACTAAGAAATGAAACGATAGAAATCGCACAGCGTAAAAAAATGCTGAATTTATAAGTGAATCTATTCGTTATTAAAAATCTACAGTTAGGTACAGAAACAAGAACTGTTTTACATAAACATATACAATATAATAGCATGTAAAAAAAAACAACAGTTGTTAAGAAAATAAAATATCAAATTATAAAAGAAACACTCAAGTGCAGCAATCGCAATAAAGCCGCGCAGCAGTTTTACAGAATAAAGTTGCATAGTTGCAATTTGTATTATTTTCTCGAACAGGTGGGAAAAACGATTCGTATTACGAAGCGGAATTTGCGAATGTAAACACCGATTGAAGGCAGCGCTGTTTCATCAGAGTTCAAAATCGCCAAGCAAATTAATTTAGCATTGCAGATATTACAGTAATCGCTTCAGCAAAACTGTTACACAATATTTATTATGAATGCAGATGGACATAAATACCGCCGCTAAAATGTGTACTGGCAAATGCCATACCTAAATAGGTATTCATTATTATTATTATTAAACATAGCCTATTAGTACCTTACTAAACAGCCTATGTCACCCCAGGATAGAGTAACTTCGAAACGGTAAAATAATTATCGAAATTGTATTTAAATTCATCTTGCTTCTTCATCTGCTTGACACATAACTTAATGTAATATTTATTTTTATTGAAAAGACGGCTGTCAGATGCCCGAACCACAACGACGATACTTAGAGGAAAGATGGTGTCACGCAAGTTGTCAGCTCAACTATTTCACTGTTTACTTTATGTATTTCTCATAAAATAACAAATGTCCAAACCAAGTGGAACCCCACAATTCTCCTTCGTCATTAAGAGGAAGAAATGCAGCTTGCCATTGTTTTTACGAGCCAGTGCGCTTTTATGCCCCCACAACGGCGCACGTACATCGTGATTCTAAACGTAAAACATGTCAACAAGGCTTACGACACGCGGGTAGAGTGATAACTACAAAACCAACGAAGAAACGAAATCTTGCGAAGAATTTTCGAGTTACTTTAGTATAGAAACCTAATTTACATATATACAGACACTTCACGCCTGTCTCTCAGAGGGAGAGACTACAGATCTCCATTTGTCTCGCTCCTGATACCCTTTAATCATACATATTTTCATACATGACCTCCGGTGTCGAATACTTTTCACGCCACCTTACGCCATGATATCACCCCAGAATGTTGTAGTTATAGACAGTGTAACCGTCCTATCATTAGACGGTTTCCTAACAGTCATGTCACGTGACAAATATTATTATTACGTCTAATTCATTGCGTATACAGCAAAATATTCCGACAAAATAATTAAATAAATAAAATACACTTCACGCCTTTTAATCCCAAAGCGGGGTAGGCAGAGGCACTTGGTATTCCGACAAATACAACTTGTATTGTATATGTCCAAGACCAATCTACACATCAGTGTATTGGTACCAAGATGAAGAACTCGGTGCAAATAGCACCGTTGTGTCCGCAAGCATTTCATGAAGCGGCGCAGTAGAATAACTGTTCAGTACATTGTTGGTTTCCAGACTAAAATTTTCTATGCAGTACAAGTACGATACGCAGTATAATAAATTCTTACCTGCTCTGGCAACCACTGCAAACAAAAATCTGTAGATACACACACTTACCGTTATAGACCAGTGCAAAGAACGCCTTCTTCACAAGCAGCTGGGTATCAAACACCACCAGCTTCGCCGACGTGGGGATCAGATCGTAGCACTTGTGGAATTTGAAGAACTTTACAAATATCTGGGACTCGTCCTCTTCTGAAACGAAAACGAGAGATTTTTTTTAAATTAAAAGTGTTGTTTCAAGACAGCGCAATCTTGCCATTGCACAGTATAAAAAAGCTTTGCTTAAAGCTTCACGACAGATCTGCCGTCATTTTTTTTCATGTGAAAATGTGCTTAATTACTGTCTGGGCTTCAGAACCACGTAAGGATCGTTATTCTTCACCCAAAGACAATAATTGTGCCCTTTTTCCTATTAGTGGCCAGTCTCCCAGAGGGATAGGCAGGGACAAGACCTTCTACAATCCTGACACACTACTCTTGCCTTAACAATATTCATCATTCTTGTTAGTAACGAATAATAATACATTATAAAAACTAGTGGACTCGACAGACGTTGTCCTGTCTTTACTATATCCAGGGTGGCCTTTACCCAGCAGTGGATGTCATTTTTTTCTTTCATAAGAACCTTCTGGAGTCATTAATAAACACAACAAAGAAAGAATTAGCGAAATCGGTCCACCCGTTCCGAAGTTATATATAAAGAGGCTTATAACATGACAACATAAAGAGGCTTTGATTTTTATAATGTAGGTAATAGATATGTGTGTAAGCTGCTGAGTCGCTGTGAGATGAAAAGGAATTAAGTATTTTTTTATATTATTTCTAAATATTGATAAATTATTGAAATATGAATTGAGAATAAATCATTGGACTGTAAATTGCTATTATCGTTTAAAAGTATGAAAACATTAACATAATAATTAAGAGTGATGTGCTGATGTATCGTTTGTGTTCGTATAGGATGTTTAAAACAATGAAGGAAAGTAAATAGATACAATAATAATATATTGTTATGACGGCTATAGCCGTTCACTGTCCACTAATGTGTTAGTAAAAGGGATTTTTTTTCAATCGTGTAGGTCTTTGCAAATCGTTTAATATCGTTTAAGACGCATTTAGAACTGTGCCGTCTGATTTCTGTTTCAGGCACTGCTCCCTAATACTTTCTTTCTTACAATTCTTTGATTTGGGTTTTTTATAAAATATATGAAATGATGCAAATGACAAATTATAATAGTTCATTTGACGTCTTATATCAGATTACATATCAGTGCTACTTCAAAAAATATCTTTGTACTCCTAATGAGATTTACTTCAAATAGGTAGGTAATATTGTATTTATATATCCTTTTCTTGATTCGGTACATTAGTGATCAGGTAGTTATACAATATAATCAATACAGTACAATATAATCATTAATTTAACATGATTGAGTATTAAAAAAGTTCAATTATATATCTAAATATATAAAAGGAGAAACTGACTGACTGAATGACATCAACGCACAGCCCAAACGGCCAAACTTAGGCACTTGAAATTTGGAACGGACGTAGCTTAGGTACCGTTGGGGTGCACTAAGAAAGGAATTCCAGAAATTTCCACGGGAACGGGAATTAACGGGAAAATACTTTTGTACGAAAAATCTAAACTGCTCAAGTTGACGCTTGTAATTTAGGATGCGGGTACTACTAAACTACGCGAATGAAATCGCGGGGCGTCCACTATTAGCTTATATTGTATTTGAATAGGACGGGAGCTAAATGAAAAGTAAACAAATGAAACACCCTTACAGAACAAATGGCTTCAATATTCGTTCCACTCTGCAAAGTAGGTACTTGTTAAAGAGAGCATTAAAGTTACAGATTCAATTAAGTTAATACGTATGTAGGTACCGACATATTGGAGTGGCAATGAAACGAAACTCTACTGAATTACGTAGCGCGCTTCAAGTGAAAATTAAAATAAACGTTTAACTCAATCAATTAATTAATTACGCATGTGAACATCCAATTTAATGCAAAACGTTTTATATTTACATGACTGCATTAGTGGTTTACGTAAATAAATTACTTTTACAGATAAAATAACATAGTTTGCAAGCATATAGCGTGGCGCGTAATTTGAGATTAATTTGCCGCAAGTGGCGGCTACCACTGTTCACATGGAGGCACCCTCGTAATGTCAGGGTCGCCGGTTCACATCACCTCGGTTTGTTTGTTTACCCGGCCGCGTGACGTCACCGACGGCCACGTCGCCGAGTTGGCATGCCTGCGCGCAGCCCGCCTCACACTCGGACATTAGTTTAGATCAATTTACAGCGAGATATTTGATTTAATGCAACCTCTACAACTAATTTTAGGTGCATTTGGCATTTGGTAGAGACACTTGTTAATATTAAGTGGGTTAATCACTGTATCGTATGTAGCAGACCTTTGAGCAACCAATCGGATAGGAAAGCTTTCCAGGCGCGCCCGACCGCCTCGAACTCCTTTATGAGGTCTATAGAGTAGACGTCCTCCTCGTCGTCGGCGGCGAGCAGCGCTGGATGGTCGGAGAAGTAGTGTAGCCGGAGCATGCGCGTGCGCGGTGCGGCCCGCCGCGCGCGCTGCGCCTTACTGCTATTATTACACGGTACGCGCGCCGCCGCCCGCCTCGAATCCCGCCCGCCCTACCAGCGCTCCGAGCGCCATCAAACTATTCGCAGGACAAGCCCGAAACTAACCGGACAGGTGGGACCAAAAAAGTTTAACGCAAACTTCGCGCCGGAAGCAGTTAGTAATTCACAGTGAGCTATTAAAAAGCTTTTCTGTTTATAGATGGACGAAAGTAGTTTGTCATTCTCTCAACGCTCCAACCGATATTTGAGAGTAACTTCCGAGAAATGTCCCAGAGCTTCGTTTTAATCTTTATGGACTCTCTCAAAATCAAGTCGATGTAATTTCGCCTTTGCGTAATGCGGAGGCCCTTTGAGACTGTAGCTTAAAGAGTAGGTGGTTAATTCTATGAAAAATACCACTATAAATATATTTTCGTAATATGCATCTGTTCGGAGTAAGTAATTAAAACTGGAACTTATTTCTTACTGTGACCTGTAAGTTTAAATTAAATCTACAAACAAGCAACAAAAACATTCCTTCCCATCTATCCACGACAAAGTTCAATAGGTGTAAGCATCCAGTGAGTTTGTCCTTGTCGGTGGGTAAGTACAATCACGACATTGTCGTTAATCTACCTGTCTTCAGTATCTTAGTAACAGGCAAGAATATAGCTATAGGAAATGTGGTGTCCTGAAATAGTCGCGCTACGTCACCAGCAGCCGGCGGGTGACGGCGGCGGCTGTCTGTGCTGGGAACATTGACACTAATGTCGAACATACGCACATACGAACACACACGCGCGCTCGTCACGAATTTTGAAACTTCCGCGATAAACAATAGAATCGGCACCTAATAATAATAATTAGGAACGCAAATAATTTAACTGAATTTCCGTATAACCAACCATGAAATGTGATATTATTCAACTGCGCTTGTTCTTGTTGGTTTACATCGGTTGAGAACTTAGTAAACAATCCAACGTTTGTTGCGTAGTAAGATTATGTAGCAGGGGCCCTAAGCCTATTACAATATCGTAGTTGCATCTGGCATCGTAGCGGCAAACAATGTGCTGATTTACTCTGATATACTTTCGTTTTAGTGTTGTGCTTAGGAAAACAGTGACTACTATAATACAGCAGACTTGTCCCCCAGAACTGTTAACCCATTAGCACCCACTGTACTTGGAGTCTGACAAGTTTTTTTAAACTCTATTACTTGCTAATTAAAGGCGTTAATGAGTTAGTATATGTATCTTCTCGAAAGAAACAGTAAAAAAATACACTATCGTTGGGGTTTTCATACACAAACGGCGTAGGGTGGTGATTGAATGAACCAGTGGAGGCTCTCGTTCACGCCGACAGTTCGCGAAAGTACCATTTTTTTTTATCTTGACGTGATGGAAAACAATATGACCGTCGCATATCACAAAGTGTGCGAACTATTATTACGGCATTGTGGTAATATAGCGTTCAATACGCTTGGTAAACCGTGAGTATTTGCTGAGCAAGGGCGTCCGTCTACCCCGCTTTGAGATTAAAGGGCCTCAAATGATCTTATGAATTTATAGAGATGAAAACTCACATTGGTCTTTATCAAACAAAAATGATAAACCCTAAGGATGTACAATACTTCACATAATCATGATGAAAAAACAATAAAATAAATTGGGTATGCAGCTGCGATTGTTCAATACTATGACGACATGCTAAAAAGCGGCTAAAGGGCACGAGCCTGTATGAAAAGCTGAATGATGGCGGAAATCATAATGTCCCCGCCCATCCGGGACCAGGAGATCGGCAAAGTAGCGTTTCGAACGTAAAATAATATCTAGGTATTTTAAAAAGTAAAAAATTATATTTGAAAAAGGTCATATTTGTATTTTTTAATATCAAAACCTAATATAAAACAAAGGCGCCCCTCGCTGTCTGTCCCTAAGTAAGTTTAGATCTTTGTAACTACTCAACGGATGTCGATTAGGTTTTCTTTAGTAGATAGAATGATTCCTGAGAAAAGTTTATACGTACGTGTAATACATGCATATTATTTGCCGAGTCAGTTAGTAACGAATAAACTCCAAGTACTGGACGGGTTTCGATGCCTCTTTTTCAATTAGGAAGCTACTTTATCTCTGAGATAAGATAGGTTATATTTTACACGAGTAAAACGCGCGTCGTAAATAAGTCTGGTAAAATTTTATTCGCGTTTAAGGCCGCCATTTCTCTAGCGTACAATAAAATTGAAGTTCGTAATAATTAATTACACCTCGTGTAAATAGTTTACACGAGGCAAGGCTATTTTACCTAGACAATGAAGGCGGGCAGCAGTTTGTGACAAGACTTTTACTATACAGAAAGCAGTGGTGTTCGTGAAAATGAAGTAGTCCAGAAATTGGTTGATTTATTTTATATTTATTGCCATATATCTTAAGTCTAAGACATGACCCTGTTAGGGCATTGCAAAAATAACAATAATAGAATTTAAATTTGAGTCGCGTGTACTGCAATTACTAAAGCTTTACATAAAGAAGTGAATGTACATACATACTAATTCTTTACTGTCAACAATAGAACCGTACGCTACGGATAGTTCGCACAAAAATGTGCACTTGTCAAACAGACGTCAATATCCCGAAAAGTATGTGTTATGTAAACAAACACACACGAAATGCTTGGCGTTGACAATGATTGTTGTCAATTATTGCACTCGAGCATACAAGATAACGGTGTCGTCTAAATGGGAATTAAACTAGGAATTAAATCCCCAGTTTAAACTAATCTATCCGCACCGTCGAACATTGTGTGTTTGTGTTGCAAACAGGGGCAAAGCAAAAATTAATAGACCAATAAATAAATAGGTTAATAGGTGCACTTATAAAAGTTAATTAGATAAATAAGATCCACATTTATCATTATACTGACATCTCATTAATATCTGGGATTAGTATTCATGAAATTAATGCAATCGTCTGAACACATTGAAGGACAAACACACTACATAGGTATACTCAAACACGTTGCTCAGTTGGGAAATAAATTTCGCTAACTGACAAGCCGGCCAGCTTAGTAATAAGTGTTACTGTTATGCAGAGTTTGAGGTAATGTAGCATTTTGCACGGCTATTGAAGCAATAGATGTTATAAAAATATAGCCATGAAGCACAACTCAAGTGAAACCGACGGGATTCCTCTTATTCGATATGAAAAATTGTAGCAGACAAGAATATTTACGGGAGACGAACGATGTACACACATCAAAAGTTTCTAGGGATCAAGTACATTTTAGAAGATTGCAATCAAGAATATATTTTACAAAAACTGAATTCATTCATAATTTATTCAAACTGTGGTGATAAGTCATTGATACAGGCATGGGGAATTAGGTAGGAGACCAATCCAGAAGATTAGATTTGATTTAAATAAATTAGATTTTTTTTAGCTAAAATGTTCTTGATCCCTAAGAT
>SJJU01004634.1:0-52201 GCA_012932125.1 Conopomorpha cramerella | reverse complement strand
ATAGGCTTTGACGGGCCCGTTGGTGTAGTGGTCAGCATGTCTGCCTCTGCTCCGTAGGGTCGTGGGTTCGATTCCCACCGCTGGCAGGGATTTAGGGGATGAGCTTTTAAGTACTTGTTGGATGTGTCTGGGTGTTTTATTTATATAAGTATGTATTAAAAAGAAAAAAAAAGTATTTAAGTAAGTATATTTCGTTGTCTGATTTCCATAACACAAGTGCTTTAGCTACTTAACATGGGATGAAGGCAATGTGTGTGTTGTTGTAATTTATTTATTTATTTATTTATTTATAGGCTTGAAAAAGGACTGCTTCAGCGGTTTGAGCATAGAGAATATGAACGCAAGATGGTTGAGAGAACATACACACATCAAAAGTGTCTAGATGTCTAGTACTTGATCCCTAGGGATCAAGTACATTTTAGAAGATTGCAATCAAGAATATATTTTACAAAAACTGAATTCATTCATAATTTATTCAAAACTAGATGTCCCGGCAAACATTTGTATTGCCATAGGAAGTCGCCTTTGTGCCCCGCGTATTGGAAGAAATACACCTTTTAAACCTTCCCTGGACTTCCACGTTTGATTCAATACCAAAATTAGCCAAATCGGTTCAGCCGTTACCGAGTTTTAGCCAGACTAACGAACGGCGATTCATTTTTATTTATATAGATGTGGTGATGATAAGTCATTCCAGAAGATTAGATTTGATTTGAATAAATTAGATTTTTTTAGAGCTAAAAATGTTTTTCATTCCTAGACACATTTGATGTGTGTATTTCTATAGGCAATTCAAGGGTTTAGGTAATAAACAAGGCAACACGTCGCGACAAGATCAGTGATATCGTGAGGGAAGATAGCGTGAAAAGGCCTCGAAACCGGCATATGTATTATTGTTAGGAACATGGCAAATGGAGACCTGTAGTATAATATTATGTTTTCAGACATGGGTAAAGCGTATGTACGTAGGTATGTACGTACAAATCAAAAATAAATTATGAATTGGTTCATCAAAGCGTTCAACGTTTATGCAGTAGGTACAAGCTTTTTGTAAAAACACAATGTTTCAGAAATACCCGTGCTAGATAATTTGTAGGTAGTTCTATAGAATAATGCCATTGTTAGAGGACAGAGAAGAGGGTAATCACGATTCCCTCATCAAAGGTTATGATGAACATAATTTTCTCTGCTTTCAATCCTAACTAACCGATCCATTATATGAGCTCAGGATGTTATTGTATCTTCATTTACCAAAATACTCGTAATAAAATCATCGTATGTAATGATGATGTATTTGGTATATAAAAGGTGGAATTAGTGCAGAGAAATAAAATTCTTTCCCAACATTTTTGAGCATAAATTCGCTCCAGTTGGCACTGGAAAATGAGGCGACTGTGAACTGTACCCTCTTTGAAACCTTGTTTGGTTTAGGTATACAGTAATCCACTGTATCTCGCTATACTACCCAAGTGAATTCCAGGTGAAATTTTCAGTTATAATTTTTAAGAATATGTAGACAAAGTTTCATGATGGGTCGTCTTTCGTTTCGCTTGAAAGCGTAACAAACTTTTGAATTTATAATATTAGTAAAGCTAACTCTGGCTATTTTATCTAGCCGAGATCCAGAAAAAGCGAAAATTCCTCCCAGATATTTACAGGTTCTGAGGAGCGATCATAATTGATTTTGTTATCGGATTAAAAATTCTAAACATGACTAAAAGAGCCTGTTGTAGCCTCCTATGATGCCTTAAAATTTTGATTTGTTGGGTTTGCCATCACCACTCCTGATTTCCTTATCATGGGACCACCTTGGATTTTTTTCGGAGTTGTCCACGGACAAACAATATAAAAAAAACAAGCATAACTAAGTTACACGTGGGGAGAGATGTCTGTCTATAGCTCGTGGAACTTAAGACATGCTTACGTTCGAAATCACCTACCCGTTACCTCCGTCATACCTTTGTCATTTCATTTTTAGAATGACGATTAGAAATAAAAAATTTACGGCCACAATTTTATTGGTAAGCTCGGATTTTTAAATTTCCTCAGATTCGTTCCTTCCATTCACTATGACATCATCACACATCACTTTGACACCACCGGCACCGGAATCAAGATATAATATTTTCGTGAACAAAAGTAATACTTCAATAATGATTCCTGGGCTATGCCACTAAGATTGAAGTAATTCTCAAGTGTTTGTTAAATACGACTTGGCTAATGGAACTTGACCTATGTAGTGACATTCTAGTAGTGTGGAGGAACGCTCAGATCGCCTTCTACACTCTTCTCAAATCACCTAATAATAATATTAAAGAATTATAACTCATGACAGTAAGTCAAAAACGAATACATTATATTCAATAAACAAGAACTCGGTACATTGTTAATTATATTACACAGAAATTAGCAGCGTTGGAGACCTTATAATTAGTCAGCCGTTGTAGATATTTAAGTCTTCACAAATTATGTTGGTACATATTTTACAATATTACGGGTTGTGGCTGATGATTGGTTTATTTAAGTTTCATAACTTGTGTGTCGCTGTTTATATTAATTGGGTAGATTTAAACGTGATTCACATATTTCCAATTTACACAAATATTAACTTTATAACATTTTCAGTTACAGTTTGCACACTATTTTTGTCGCAAAACCTCAATAGACGCTGGTCCCACTTTATTTTCTGCGTTTTGTCCTAGTTCGTCTCTCGCTTCTGCTTGGGCTAGTCTCGTATCGTTTTCTATCATGAGACGTTGCTCTTCGGCGATAGGACCTTGGATAGTTAATATCTTGGACAATTTCACTCTTTTCACTTGCGTAGTAAGATATCGCCCTCACCACGAAGTAAAATATTAGCAAGGAAGCACATATAAGCACCATGAGATGTGGCGACGCTTCTTCTTCGTCTTCCGGCTTCGGAATAAGCATTTTTGTTTGTATTCTACGCTAAATTTTGAAGACGTGGTGATGGAAAAATCTACAAAAATAATTATTTGTTTTTATTAGTGTCGCAACATCACTGCACTACATTGTTATGAAAAAGTGACAATTTCACTGTCAATTCAGTCGTCCAAATAGTTTCGTTTTTACCTGTAACGGAAACGCGATCAGGTTGAATCTGCAACTTCTTGAAGTTCGATAGGATTATTGGGGTAGTCTCTTTCTGCTTCAATCATTTTAAATTACTATGCGAAGGATAAGATAAACAAAACCGCAAAGTTATACAAAGCTTTTGTGTTATTCTTTGTCCAGATTGTACATCGATGTAATCTAAAGAGAGAGTGAATCTCTGAATTTAGTGTGTATTTTTGTTATTTATAATATTACTAGCTTTCCGCCCGCAGCTTCGCATGCGTGGACTTCGTTTATATTGTCGTGTAAAGGAGTATTTTTGTTTTCCCTCGGGAATATCAATTTTTTCCGGGATAAAAAGTACCCTATTATTTAAACCGAGCTTCTAACTATACGTCTGCAAAATTTCAAAGCAATCGGTTCAGTAGTTACGGCGTGAAAGCGCAAACTCACTTTCCCATTTATAATATTAGTAAGATACACCTTAATAAATATTTCACCTTTTTATTCACTGTAGGCCAAGACACTAGCTAAGATAATTTTAATGAAAAAGAACCGACTTCAACAAATATCACCTACGATCTGTAAATAATGTAAATAACCTCTGACTAACAAAAAATACATCAAAATCCGTTCGTAAACGACGAAGTTATGCGCAGTCTTACATTACAATTAGTGAGTGAACAATTTTGGATTGTAATTTTTTTTCCCAAATTTATATGGAACCAACTTCGGGGTACACCCTTTCTACTAAAAAAAATAGGACTGCTCTGTAAATAGTTATGCGTGACCAAACGTGATGATATACAAAAAAAAAATACGCGTCGACTTGAGTACCTCCAGTTTTTTCGTTGGTCAAAAATGCCTGTGGTTCCCCAAGCTATTTCTTCACAAATTTTGACGAGACTTAAGAACTAGATAGATTATAACCTGGATTAGATATAGTAAGTTAGTTTACCGCAAATTTAGTGTACATTACGGAGCACAACTAGTAACATCATTGGTATTTCAAACTCTTAACAAAGAAACAAAAAAAAGAACTATTTCCTTTCACGAACAAAGTACCTATACCGCTCACGATTACCCAGTAGTATAAATTTACGACAAACGAACACTGTTGCACAGATGGTGACGCCAAACTCCAGTCAAAAATAAAAGCCCTTCAACAAAATCGGATCGGTCATAAATTGAATAGAGTCACCCAAGAGCGGTTACAAGTGGACTACAATGTTGACTGGTTGTAAAACAATAGGAGTGGTTTACGAGCTGTAAGCCTCTGACAAATCCTGGTGGCACGGTTTCATATCAAGCCGAAACAAGGCAATGAACTTTTACATGAATTTGACTTAATAACGTTAGCTTTGAATCCAGATTTAAAACATTGAAAAATGAAATAATAACAAAGAAATAATATGTTCAGCATCTGTCTTTTAATGTAAGACAAGTGTCAGAGATAGAGTACCTACATATATGCCCCGGCATAACAATATAAAAATGAATTAATTTAGTCGAGTGTTTTTATTGTCGTGCTTATTAATGTCAGGATATGTGTAGCAGTGAGCCGGCCATATTAGCCGTAGAACCGATGACCGTTGGGGAAAACGAGTTCTCGAGTGGAGACCGCGTCTCGGCAAACGGAGTGTAGGTCGCCCTCAGGCAAGGTGGACTGATGATCTACCCAAGATGGCTGGCAGAAGCTGGATGCGAGAAGCCGAAAACAGATCACAGTGGCGTGCAATTGGAGAGGTATATGTCCAGCAGTGGACAAGTATGGGCTGATGATGATGATGATGATGTGTTGTGATTCTGTGGGATATAATAACGTCTGTGATCTGACAGTGGGCCTTCACTGATTGTTAATTTTAGATACGCGAGCCCTGCACACGAATGAAGAAAGAATCTTTCTCTTTCTAACTTTAGACAGTAGTGTATAGGCATATTCGCTTCCCGAGCTAGTGACAGTCTGCGTAGAAGGTTTCGTATACACATGCAAAAGCGTCACTAACCCGAGAGAGTCTACGCGTATCGTCACGAGCGAGACCACTGAAGATTATTCATATCACTCAAAGTCCTGACTATAGTAAGTGAACTCCTGCTATAGTGTCGATTGAATAGAAAATGCAAGCTACATTCAATAAAATCTAAAGCGGATAATAAAAGACCTTCAAATACCAAACAATTTAATAACAAAATGTAACACCAAATGCCAAGTTTAACAAACTGCCATTCACCGAAACTATTTTAAAACACCCACTATATTTTGTTTAATAAACGCTCTCGGATTTCGCAGGCTGTCGTGACAACCCTGGTGGGTAACGGTCTGTTCAAATAGATCCGATTTCGGCACAAAACGAAAATACTCGACATAAATATACTGGTGTTTCGTAAGGCCCTTACAAAGCGCGCCGCCAAAGTGAACCAGTGGCCAATAGAACGGTAACGGATTTATGCAGTCCTTACTTTTGATTTACTCACAGCTCACAAGGTTTTTGAACTCGTCTAAACCGTGAATAAAATCAACGATTTTCTTACTTTATCTATAGTAATATTATAAATAGATTTGATTGTTAGTGTGTTTACATCGATTTACATAAAATGGCAAGCTACGCTATGTACACAGGAAATTATTTTTTGTACCGAAAGTCCCAAAAAAAAAAAGTGAGCAACACCACGAGGTACAGCTAGTTATACTATAATTCCGCTAAGCGATCTGTGAAGTTTCAACACTTTGCATTCATGCATCGGATAAGCCAAGGATTTTATTTGGATAAAAAGTTCTATAAGCAAACAACGCATCTTTTATTCAATAGAGAATAGCTTTTTATATCACGCGAAGCTGGAGTGTAGTAGACGGATATTTACTACAAAGTTTTGAGAAGAAAAATACATTCTTGTTCCACAAAAGGAAATCCATACAGACGTCGCGTTTGTTCTGGTGCGATTTTCCTTGCGCTCATAAAATGCAACATCTTTCTGTACTGTTAGTTTTCCGACCAACACAAAGGTTTATTTAGAAAAGCATTTTTTTTCTTTTGCACGGTCGAAGCAAAAGGAAAAATCGAGCGCTGTACTTTATGCAACTAATCTATATACAGTATATACCACGGGTTAGAGCTTAGTTAATATACTGAAATAAAACATAAACTGTATTAATATCAAAGTTTACCGAAATTCGAAACCGATTTTAACGGCAATGTTTGATGTTTTTCTTCTTTGTAATAGTTTATGAAATACTTGCGCGCCTTTTATCCCAATATGGGGTATACAGAGACACTTGCTAAGCAAATTGCATACTAAGCAGCTCACGGTTCATCAAACGTATTTAATCCAATATAACCGAAGACCACGCGGCGAAGCCGCGGGCGGAAAGCTAGTATGCATTTAAAATAAAATACTCATTTAACAATGTTGTTACTACCAACCACGCTTCATTGGTACATAAACCTTAAAATAATCATTTGTTAATTTTTCCTTGAAAAAATTTAAAAAAGTGATCAAGCGATTGACCACCATCCTGCCTGATGTTAAGCAGGGATGTGGTCTACGATGGAGCACAATTATTGTTAATTAGTATTTTTTAAGAATGTATGACTAAGGGTGAATGTTTCTGAAATTCCTGTTCATCCCATTGCGGTACGGACTTTATTTAGATACCTTCTGTTATTTCCCAAAGCAAATAATCTCCAACAGGAAAATGTTACCATCTAAATTAACCTTTAGCTGGCAAATAGTGTTAAAGGAACCTTTATATTCTGTATTTCATTTCAGCGCAGACTTGGAAAACAACAACGCTGGCAATACCCAATTTTCTGATGCACGGGTTCGATTGAGTTATGTGACGGCCGCGACCGAGAAGATTCGGTTACAGGTTTTACAATCCAGCCCTCGTACCATAAGACCTTAAAGTAATATTGTTTACGCTGTGTGACAGTGACAGTGTTATACTACTCGTCTAGCGCTATCCTTGTCACACAGCGAGAACAATATAAGACTTCATGGTACGGTTGCTGTTTTGCCAGATTAGCTTTTAGTGTTGAAAAGTAGTTTTGTATTTTTTTCGTACAATGTCGATCAGCTGATACATAAATAAATACACAGTATAAAATAAAGTCGCCTGCCACTGTCTATTCCTCTGTATGCTTAGATCATTAAAACTACGCAACGGATTTCCATGCGGTTTTGTATTGACCATTTCTTAAAATGAAGAGAAATAAAAACATATATACGGTCGAATTGAGAACCTCCTCCTTTTTAGAAGTCGGTTAACAAAATAGATTTACTATTTTATTTCCCTGTTCCTTTAGAATTTGTTATTTGAAGACATTGTGTATTCATCTCGTTCGCTCTTATCTGAATACACTGATCAGCGAACGGTCCAAGGAGAAGCTATGCTTGCACGAGGGCCCTTAGTCTTCAGTCGGTCGGTCCACAATTGTTGAACAATTTGTATCGTTTTACATACACTTATAATATATTCCTGCATTATCCGTGGGTACGTGAACACGCTGACAAAAAACATAGCGTAAAATGTATTTTCATTTCATGTGAACGAAGTCGTGGACAATTAACTAGTGTAGAATAAACACCGAGTCTTATTCAGCATGTTGGGATATGCTATCTGAAGCAGAACCTCTCTTTGCTCAATACAATTCAGAATATAATTTTACATAGTTAGGTAAGTATATCGTCTGGTTTTTAGACAAAAAGTGCAGTGTTTTTGTTTCTGAAACCTCTTTATGATTATGAATGTTATTACTCTTTAAATTACTTTTACTAAAATAATGGTAGCATAGTATCGTTGCAATAATATAACTAATGCAGAGTAGTTGTGAACGTTTCAACCGCCAGGATATGGAATGACTTGCCGTAGTCTGTGTGTTTCCTGCGCAGTATAGGTTTTGAAGCCACGGGTAAATAGGTGCCTAATGAACGAGTGGGCTCAATCGTAGACCATAACTATGCTTAACATCAGACAAGATGGTGGTCAATCGCTTGTTCACTGTACAATAAAAATACGTAAGGTAAATGACACTACCTATCGTAAAAAAAATATCATGAATATGGTGTACTGAAATAGATAAACCATCACAGTCGCACCGCGAAACATTCTTAATATCCGGGTAATTCATTTTATCTTTGTTCTTATAAATTCCTTTAGTTACGAAGCCAGATTCCTCTAGAACCTAACCTATACCAAGAAACTTCCTACTATTTTCAACCCGTATCTCTCAAATTCCTCTAGTTACTTCACCACACTAGAAAACTTTTTGTAACACTCTGCCTAACCCTCACAAATTCTTCTCTCAAATTCCCCTAGTAGTTATACTCAAGCTGTTCCAAACTTCCATAAGGCTAAGTATACCATAGTTTTATAAGTAGGCAGTCAGTAAATTCCTTTTCCGGCATTATGATATAGGCATTTCAAAACGGTTTAATTAAATCGCTACGTACTATAAATCGCCACTTGTACTTGAATAAGCTGAGCCATTCAATTTGTTGGACTCGGTACAGTGGTTCTCAAACAAAGATGAGTGACAATGCCTCCCCCTCTCATGTTATAGTTTAGCAGTCGTTGTGTTCGTGATTGTAAGTAATTACCTAATAATAAACATAGTCTAATTCGAATATAAATATCAATAACGTGCGTCGTCACAGATTTAGAGTAATTGTTTTGGTGCCCGTTCGAATATTAACATTACTAAAAAACAGTATCACTGTGTTTAGTCAGTGGAAATCCGCAGAAGATCTGAGGTCAGCGACATAACATGAGACTGCAGGGTTGTAGAGTTGAAGTCGCAGTGGGCAGGATTACACCCCCGTCAGATCGGTGAACGAAACGAACGAAAGTCCTATAGGGGTGACTACGGCGATCACAGTGTGGGCAATTGGAAGTCTGGCATTATGGTCCTAACAAAGACAAAGAGCCCACATTGATGGAGGAGGGCACGAGACCACTTGTGGTGCCTCGCTTTCATTCCATTCATCACTTTATTTCGCTACTCTCAGAATTATAGGATAAAATATCTTAAAGAAGAAAGAACCGACTTCAACCAGTAAAATTTGACATACATGTGGTTTTCTCGTAGATGCCATTGTCGGAACTGAACCAAATGTATATGAGACCAAACGAGAAGCACCACCATTCAAATAAAAAAAACATTTAAATCAGTTCACCCAGGCGAAAGTTCTGAGGTAACAAACATAAAAAAGAACAGACGAATTGAGAACCTCCTCCTTTTTTTAAGTCGGTTAATCGTCCCCTAACCAAGTTTAGACTGCAGAACCAGACCGTAGGAGGATCTGTTCTTCGATCTATAGAACCATCTTATCACACATTTGACTCATCTTATCACACAAGTGACTCATCTTATCACACAATTGACTCATCACAGGTGTAGCGTTTTCCAAAAGTTGTTTCAGTGTTAACTGCTGAACATAGGCCTCCTCATGAAACAACTTACGGAAAAATAGAATATGTTTGATTTAATTGATTTTAGAATCAGAAAACGGGACGAAAGTTTGAACACTACTGAACAAATTCAATGAATGCGTTTGTGCCTTAATTTATGTTGGCGCGGCTGTAAATTCATTAGTCACTGCCCAATACATTGTGACGCGTGAAGGTGTCAAAGAATTTGAATTGTATCGGCTCCGGGGTTTCGGTTGTGAAGGGTTAAAATTGCTTGATTAATTCCAGTCACGACAGTGTAGCGTTGGAACCGATAAAAGTTTACCGCGTGGGTGCAAGGATAAGAGTATCTGATTTCCATAGCATGTATTATGTATAGGTTTAGAGTTTTAAGCTAGTCTTAATATTTCGCTGTTTACTTTATTTCTTACCGTTTAACCAATCGGACCATATAGTATCAAGTCGGATTAGGGACATTTATTTAACGACATATTTTTTTCCTTAAAGGTACAATACTGGAAAATTTCAAGTATATTATTTTCTAACTTCATTAAAATTTTCTAGTGGTCCAGATACTGAAGTTACCTTCTATGCATAAGTTATACTGATAGTGATATTATTTCGTAAGTCACAGTTTCGAAACGTACCTTTGTCAAATATTTTGTTGTTTTGTTTATTTATAAGCGTGCAATCAATTACTTAAGGAAATCAATTTGAATATAAATTAAGGCTTAATTCAAGTAACCATAGGGCAATAAAAATAGAAGATAGTTGTTAATCACTTTTTTTATTATACTTTATCATGATCATCAGCACATATTTGTCTACTACTGGACATAGGCCACTCCAATTGCATTATTACATTGATCGGCTCGCATCCAGCTTCTGCCAGCCATCTTGCGCATATCATCAGTCCACTCTGTCTGAGGGCGTCCTACACTCCCTTTGCCGAGACGCGGTGTCCACTCGAGAATACTTTTGCGAATTGCCACTTCAGCTTCCTAAATCGACGAGCTATGTCGATGACTTTGGTTCTCTGTCGGCCACAGCATCACACCATAGCACCACTACGATCGCCAACGCGTCTGCCAAGCCTGGTGATTATTGGCATTTCCTCCACATGACCATCACTTAAAATCCATTCTACTTAAAAGGCAAAAACTGTTAGCTAAAAACATGGTTTTGTAATAAGTATATATTACATTAAGGTATACTGTATACCTGTTGATGTTAGAGGTAAAGTAGTCCTGAATTTACATTATGAAATCAATACACATATTCTATGTTAGTAACATAGGCTACATTTTATATTTTACATATACATTCGAAATTTTCACGGAAATCACACCGTATGTAAGAACAATATTATATTTAACACATCAAAACATTAACAGTGCAGTTCCTCTGACACTAAAACATCAATGAGGTAGAGTTGTCATATTGTCACAATTAGACATTTAAAGAATAAAAAACGGACTTTAACTAGTTCAAACTAGTCGCCCCTACTATTTAACAAAGATCCCCAAGATTTATCTGGTGATCCATCATCAAATTTTTTATAAATTTGAATAAAATCGTAATTCATTAGTATAATAATAATTAATAATATAATTTCCTTTTCGTGAGACCGCCGTGGAAATATCTTCTTTCCAACAAAAAAGAAATCATCAAAATCGGTTTAAAAAAAGTAGTTGTAACGGTCGAATCTCCTTTTTTGATGTCGCTGAAAAAATTAAACTCATATTATATCTAATGATATTCATAATATGAGTTTCAGCCATAAATTGTAGATCAGATTTTCGGCCGACTGTACATCTAAAGACATAACTAATCCTACCCCCCAATGGGCCACTGCAACAAACATACAAGACACAATATTCCCGACTATTCAAGACATTCTCATTCAAAATTATGCTAACACAGCATGATATGCAAAACAAGTTTTGAATAATATGCTCATGTCTGGGCTCGAAACGGACCTGTGGTCGAGGGGAAATAGTACTCATACAAATAGATCTGTGTTCGTCAAATATGAATAAATAAAAATATACGAGTATAGTGATACTATTTTAGACGCTACAGAGAAAATGCATTAAATAGTTACCAGTTACTCCCAATCACTGTATGTTTCTGCACGTTTTAGATGTCAGCTTGACAATTTGAGAGTTAAGTGGAAATTCCTGGTTTTAAATGGTTGTAGATTGTCATCCTATATTCAGAAATTTCTAAATTTCGGTATTGTTCTCTCACTAATGAATGAATGAATGAATGAATATACTCTAATGTCCGTGACATAAAAATAATGTTAAAAGTTTTGGCTGTGGTTACCTTGTGCTTGTCTCTCTTAATTATTGCCTGTTTTGTGCCCTCATCCCAATCTATCCCATGCTGACCTAGGATGTAAATAGGATTCATCCACTGCCTTTGTTCCTGACATTTCGTAGGAGTCGACTATAATTTAAAAAGAAATATAAGTTATCGAAGTTTTCAAAATAACTACAAGCGTCAAGTGTTCGCAAAACTTTTTGAGTGGCCTGGTACATGTTATTTCTAAGTATATTATAAAATTTGTGTTGCTGATCCCAAAACCTGAGAATGGCTGTAGTAGATATTTCCAATTCCTTTGTTATGTCGATTAATGTAAGGAGAGGTATCTCACGTAAGAAAAAACCGGCCAAGTGCGAGTCGGACTCGCGCACCGAGGGTTCCGCCGTACAAACCAATTTTTCACAGTTTAGAGGCAATTAGACTTAAAAAGTGTTTGATGTGAATTTCAACTTTAATATCTCTACGCGTTCATGTGGAAAACGGTAGGTAGTATATTTATAATTATTGAAAATATTTTATGCCATGTAAGCAAAAACAATATTTTAATATTTTATGTACCTAACTTCAAATTTATCATTTTCGCATTTTTTCCTTTATCTGTACTATAATAATATAGCGTTGCTTTGTGTCGAATTTCAAGATTCTGAGTTCACGTTCACGTAGGTTTTGATTCCCTAGCGTGGGACGGAAATTCGTCTAAGGTGTCGGTATAAACTGTTGTATCTTTTGATTGCGTTAACTTAGAAGTTAAGACATTTTCACAGCTTAAAGGGACAATAGATCTGAGTATTCCATGAGAATTTCAGCTTGATACGTCCACACGTTCTTGACATAAAGGGCCTTGACAGACAGACGGACAACAAAGTGTCCTATATTTGTCACTTTGTGGGTTCCGTTTTTTCCATTTGAGGTACGGAACCCTAAAAATGGGTACCGAAATTGCACGGGAAATTATATTCGAAACTAGTACCTCAATTTTATTGTATTTAGATTATTTTGCCGGTAACATGAGTGGAAAATCTCTGTGTATGTGAATCTATGTGGTATAGATCTGTCCATATAATATTTCACATTAGAACACATTCCTAATATTATGACTTATAGCAACTATCACGCATTGCGTGAAATATACTCCAAAGTCAAAGAGAAAATTCTTTAGTCCTACTGTACTCGACTTTAATCCTAGACTATTGAAATGCACGGATCATCAAGCTTAGGAACCCTGTAACCCCCAACCCGTTGCGAAACCTAACAAAATTCACTGGAAATAGCTGGATGCATTTCCCGTGTACAAGTTAGAATCTCTCTATTTGATTTTAAACCTTATTACCAAAGAATAGAGTGCAAATAAAATACAGTTACGACAAAATTTACTTGTGAGAGATTCAGATCACGTGCGATTTGCTGACAAATTTATCACTTAGCTGACTTTGACGACCGCGAGCCTATTCCCTGTGTAAATTCTATTTACTTACGTAGTCGGAATGTTTGGTGTCGGGGGTTCAGTGTAACACAAATATTAATAAGTACTCTCTGCTGTTCCTATTCAGCTAACATTGAAAATTAATAAAGATAAAAATCTTTTCATTTTCATAGTCCATAACCCATTTGCAATCGTAAAGTTGCGTTAGCTGTAGGTACTACGACATCTACTCCTCCGGACATTACTGGCAGATTTTGCGCACGACTGAATTTGTTATGAAAGAGTCCTGTGGCAGAAGTACAGTGGATGCATAAAGTGAAAAATTATGAATAGTACTTTTACTCAAAAAATATTTACATCCTTTACATTTTACTGATTGTAATATCGCCAATATAATCTACCAAATCAGTATTCGTCCTAAGAAAAATCTGCCCTAAACGAAATTTGTCCTAAAGTTCCGAAGGAATGTGTACCAATGCGACTGTTTTTCAGAGCATTATGTAGCTGTCGCAATGCTCGTATGATGAGCAACATCGTGATGAAATTTGAATACCACAAGGGGTGTGACCCCAACGCCGTGAACGACGATATGCTCACCTACTAACGCGTTGGGCTAAATGCGTTTGGTGAACCGTGTGTATTTGCTTAGAAAATGCCTCTGCTTACCCCGCTGTGGGATTAAACGGCATGACTTTCATAAACATTTAAATCTAGTAGATGTGTACGTGGAAAAATAGAACGAATGTCGCCTGTGGTAGTAATTTGGTATTTCTTTATCAGAATCATATTATGTTTGTATATATTTCATTTTCTATTCTGACATAAAAGCTTTACTTTAGATAAATACCTAGTTGTACCTTATTAGGTTAGGTAAGGTAACATCAAGTCTGATCATGTCGACAATGGGGAGATCGAAAGTTCGAGTGTGTGAGTGTGTTCAACCGATAAGTTCCCGACGTAATATATTAAAAAATACTTATAACTTATAAGGTTTCCTCGATAACGAGTGGTATTATGAAGTACCTCATTAATATACAAATTAACAATACAAACTTACATACACTTCACGCCTGTCTCCTATACTACAGATCTCCATTAGTGACGGTCGTGACATACCCCTTTCGCTTCATCTACATTCATACATTTTTGCATACATGACCTCCGGTTTCGAGTACTTTTCACGCCACCTTCCGCCAGGACATTACTAATCTGGTCAATGTATGTCCTTCTGGGGCGACCTCTACTCACCCTCACATTAACACTCAAATGAACAATAATATGTCGTATTTGTATACAGTATTATGTTAGTAATAAAAACTCGATACCATAACGCGTTTCTGAGAAAACTGAGACAGAAAAATCCATGTCAAATAATTTTACACTACATCTATATCTATATTTCTTATTTCTGGGTAGGCTCTACAAACCAATGACGTAGTTCAAGGTTCGACAGCATAACTTATTCCGGTTCACTTTGCCCTCTAATGATCTAATAACAGTCCACTGTTAAACACAAGCCACTGTCCTTAACCCGCGCCGTGACGAGTTGACCTTCCTCCCATGTCACCTCATCTCGTTGCGAAGAGCTTTATCTTCTGTGTAGTAAGGATGATAATGCCATCGGTATACTGCTTTCTTGCTCATTGTCCGTGTAGGGTGCGTCTTGCAAATATGCAGCCCGTCGCTTCTGCAAGGTTACTGTCATTGAAGTGGGACGGTTGAGGTTTCTACTTACATCACAATATTTAATGAGTTACTTACTAGTCATACAAATGAGAAAAAAAGCAAGACAAGTTTAAGCTGTCAAAATAAGTTTAGAAATGCAATAGCAGAGGAATTTACTGTATAAATAACTGGACTATGGGTAATATGGGTCCTGGTGATTTGACATACGGAGCTACTTACACAGCTATTTTATGTCGAGTCTTTTTTTATGCGCATGCTAGGCCTTCATGCCATAGGCTTTCGCTATCACGGCAAAGGCGGCCTCCCCCGTTTCCCACCCCCACTTACCTCAGGAAGGGACTAGCTCTTCCGCGCACAATAAATTAATCTTAGTCTTTTCTATAATTAATATATGTATTTAAAGAGTCAAATAAAAAATGGCCATATTGAATGTTCTTTGAATTGCATGAACTTTATTAGAAGTGGTGAAATAACTGTGGCCACGTAAGAAAATTAATAATATATTTTTTTCAAGCTCACCTTTTTGGTGAAAGACGCGTTACACGTGATGTTAGTACGCATAAAAATAATACAATAAAAGGTAATCAGCGAAACGGTAAATCACGACCAACTAGTTTTCTTGTAACACAATAAATTCCTGTCGATACGAACAATGGTATGTAGTTGACTTGTATGATGTATACCTACTACGATTGTGAGTTATGTCTTACTAGGTACAGTCACGTGTACAAACATACATGCACTTAGTAACATTTCGTAACCATTTTCTTATAAATCATTGATACAAATGTTATTGTCTTGCTAATATGATATTCTAGATTGCGTACTACGATAAAATAAGTCTTATAGCAAAGTAGTAATTATTATTTGGAGAGGAAATTGCTTTTAATTGTGTTTAAGTGCGAACTTGTTTATACACGTGACTGTACTGACTGCCATACATTGCGTAGGTATGTATGAAAATACAGTGTGGATGTCAACGAGGTGATAAAGGTGTGGCAGGTTCATAAAGAATTGACTGGAAGCCTAGACGAGGTAAATACTATTACATTCTGCGATTTTTCAGAAGTATCTTACTGATTTAAGTCACCAGACAAGGATAGACACTTAATTATCCTCATTAACCACATGACGTCCACTGCTCTCCTGGGCGAGCTTTGCAATGATTTCTATAACCATTTGGGGGGAAATGCAAATAATCGACACGCGTGTTGTGGTTTAACTCACAGAGAGCGTACCCGTCCTTGGGAGAGTTCCCTCGGTCGCCTCTTATGGCCTGTCAAGGCCTACAGATCTTGCAGCACCGCAGCGTTACCTGTGCTAGCGGGCGTACTTCCAGCAGATCTTGAGGTACAACGAGCGGGAGAAATTGAGGAGGATGGCGCCCAGTTGGCTCCGAAGTAGCGCAAACTATTAAAAACATCAAAACGAGAGGCTGCAGTTGCCCAATGGCAGTCTCGCTGAGAGAATAGTGATGTTGGTGAGGACATACACAAGTTCTTCCCGAATACTGCAGAAAGGTTAAGCTTCGGAGGGATCGAACCAGATCTTGACAGGACATGAATGCTTCAGAGAACGACTGCACCGGATGACTCTCTGTGACACGGCTCAGTGCCCTTGTGGCAAAGCGAGCGAAAGCAGGGTCCACGCACTGTGGGAATGCAGATTTTACAATGAGGCAAGAAATGAGATGCTTAATAAACTGGAGCGGACCGAGCCAAGTACTTTAGGGACCTGGTAAGCAGTTGAGGGAACTTTGAACGCTTGCGTGAGTTTGCTAATGGTTGGCATACAGCTCGAAGAACACATGAAGCCTGTTAACGACTGAAGACGCGACGAGGACCCGACGCGAAGTCTCCGTAATGTGGTCGTCATGTCCCAGAAGGGGGAGA
Organism: Conopomorpha cramerella; assembly: GCA_012932125.1. Taxonomy (NCBI): domain Eukaryota; kingdom Metazoa; phylum Arthropoda; class Insecta; order Lepidoptera; family Gracillariidae; genus Conopomorpha; species Conopomorpha cramerella. Next base: position 35,388 of record SJJU01004634.1, on the reverse strand, counting down.
GTTGGCAACAAAACAGGGACGGATAAAGATAATTTGTATGGAGTCAAGAAAACGTGTGCGTTGAAAAGAGGCAAAAGCAAGTAGACGCACACGTCTCCAGAGAATGGCTCGTACGCCGAGAGGCAGGTAGGCTTGGGTGGTGGTTGGATTATCCCTGAAATAAAGGTCGCCTCGTATGACCCCCACGGCGGGAACAGTTGAGCTGGAGTGGTGACACATGTATTCTATTCGCCGTCACCACACGACTTCAAACCGACATTTAGTAAAAGTTCATATGTTAGTATTCTAAAGGTATCTAAAGATGAAAATTTGTTCAATGTGCAAGGAATGAATTAAGTAAATAAAAATAATAAAATTCACGCTTTTTAATCTCAACTCGGAGAATGCAGAGGCACTTGCTAAGCAAATGGCCGCGATTCATAAAGGGTTCCTATTTAACCCAAAGTGATTGGGGGCTAACCCATCGCATTATATAGTTCATACACCTTGTGCTACGCGGGTTTCATCACTATGTTGTCCTTTCCGAATGGACGTTGCATAGCGTACATAAGCTCTGAATACGAGACCCATTAGTTCAAGCCTCGTAGGTTACACATACACATCAGGCCTCGAATCCACAATATTCCACAACCTTCCATTGTAAATCTAAGTACTATACCTTTAGGCCACTGGGGCTCGATGCAATTTATTTTTAAACAATAATCACTGAGGTTTAAAATGTTAAGGTACATTTTTGACCGTCGTTGGTCTTTTTTGACCAACGACGTACTCAAGTCGACGCGTATATTTTTTTATTTATGATCATGCATAACTTTTGACATTGTAGTCCGATATTGATAATTCTTTTTTTAATGGAAAGGGTATATATTCCCTGAAGTTGGTCCTATAAAATTTTGAAAAAACAAATCCAAACCTAAAGGTACTAAATCAGGGGATGATGTATCAAGATGTATCAGTCAATGATTGTAGTGTAAGACGAAATGTTTTTAAGTTTTCGTTGATAACTTAGTCGATTATGAAACGATTTTGCTGATTATTTAAAAAAAAAAGATATTTCAGAAAAAAATTAATGATGTAAAACTAGATAAATCGAGGGCGACTGGTATTGGTTGAAGTCGGCCCCTTTTTTTTCTTCAAAAATATTTTCTATATAAGTATATATTGTGTGAGTAAAGACCTTTTTTAACCGACTGCAAAAAAGGAGCGGCTTCTCAAATCGACGGTATTGTTTATGTTTGTTACCTTGAATCTTTTGATTGGGTTGACCGATTTGTATGATTCTAATTGTATTTGAGATATAGCCGGGCAATTGTGTTGTGACGGCGAATAGAATACAATATGTCTCATCACCCCAGCCCAACTTTTCCTATCTTGGGGGTCGTAAGAGTTGACCGAGCGAACTCTCCGGAGGACGGGCAGCAGCGCTTTCTGTAAGTTACACCACTGCGATCGCCAACCCGCCTGCCAAGCGTGGTGATTTTTGACAATTCGCCCCAAATGATCATTAAAATCATTAGGGGAGGCCTTCCTCCAGCAGTAAACGTTATGTGGCTGATGATGATGATTGGTACCATAAAAGTTTGCTTCAGTTCCAAGATTGACAAAAGTGAGACGACCACAAGAATCTGTTATTTATTATTAATATTTTACTGCTTGAAGTCGACTCCTGTTCCTTCAAAGTTATTTCTTAAAGTATGAAGGTTAGTAGAATATAAGGATAGTAGTTTTATTACTTACTCTACATGACAGAATTCCAAAGCTCACAAATAATCCAAATGCATATTAATACGGCAATTACTCAAGAACACACTGTATCGCGCCTGTTACGAATTAATGGTTTTATTTTCAATTAGCATTTAAATCATTGCAGATAGGGGAGAATTGCTGAATACTATTGTAAAATGATTAATAGGTTTTAATCACAGGAAGTACAGTACTGAGGCTATATTGCGTGTAAGTGGACCCAGAGCACTATTATAAGAAACTTTGTTGGGCTCGTCAAATTGAACAACTTTTATTATGCAGACAATGCTGGAAAATGAAAACCTTTTTCATCTGCATTCAAAATATTATTTTTTTGCCTGACAGATGACATTTTTCTGTGCATGGAACATTTGGTCATAGTTCATAGTGATTATTATCTTTGGTTCATTATCAGCACAGTAAAAGTTGTTTATTTTGACGTGACCAACAACGTTTCTAATGCCATAATCACTGCTCAGGGTCTCTTAACACGCAGATTTATATAAAACTAGATACATAGACTGACGACCATAAAGGGCTAGTGAGAAAAGATTGTTCAATATTATGTTGTTTGAAACTATTTGGAAAAAGGTTACTGGCGCTAGGCAATCTTTAATAACATTTACAATATTATGTTAGTGCGAACAAAGTGTAACTCGAGCATGCCTTTGTATTTTTGCTCGACGTTTTGACACAGTTACATGTATACCCAATACCCATGGAATACACATGGTAACCAAACCAAGTAAATACAATGTCCGACGAAGAGAAGAGAGGTCTTTTCCCTGCAGTGAGATCCAGTAGTCTAGTAACAAGAATAAAAATGTGCGTGCGCGTTTTATGAAAAAAATTGCTCAAAAATAATCAGCCATTGAATAGATAAGTGATTTGAAAGGTTATTGGTAATGAGTGGCTAGTTCACAGCCCAATTCACTCTCTAAGGAATAAATGTGTTATGTCCTTTCGAAGGACACAAAAACACTAAAATACAAAAAAAAGTACGCACCTGTGAAAGAATATTTCCACACAAAGCTGCCTAGGGACAAACATAAATACTCGATCAATCGTGGATTTTGTATGAGGAGGTCGATTTTTTTTTCTCCCAGTACCTGTAACCACCTCCAAGAAATAGAGTCAGGAGGGGCCTACACAGACAGAAGATCCCAGCTTAAAAGGGTATTTCCGATTTATCTCGTATTTCACTCGACCCCGCCTACCCCTCATTCGGATTAAAAGGTGTCGAGAGGTATGGATCATGGATGAATGATATTTATCAGACTTACGCACCTTCAGAGATTACTGTGTGAGATTAATATCAAGAAGGATTATGTCAAGCTGTTTCCTGTTTGAGCAGAGCCAGGTGAAAATCCACTGGCTAGAGTGAATTTTGAAATTGCCGTTTGTATAGCGTTTCACTACATTCACACATAGGAACCAATATATTTATTTATTTAAGGATAGACGACAAGACACAAACATACAAAGGATGTTATAAAATGTAAAATACATTATAACATGTTGCCTTAATTATAGGCTACCGCTGTATGATACCTACTGGACACAGTACCCATTTATCAATACATAGTGTAAAACAAAGTCGCTTCAGATCCTCAAAATTACACCACGGATTTTCATCCGGTTTTCCTTAATTTGATTTTAGGCGAAGGTTTATGTGAGTAACACATATATATAATAATAGCAGGGAAATACTCTTGATTATGTATATTGGTAAACCAGCGAGTGCCGGGTCCGCTAGTAGGTAATATATAAAGAAAAACAGTAGATATATAGGTATGTGCTTAGGTGTTGAAAGTTGCCCTTCGGCCCTAGGTAGACTCGGCTGCGGCGGCTAACTACAGCAACTGGTAGAATCGGTGGATAGGACTGTACATACAGGGACAGTTACGAAGTACAGTCTCGTACATAAACATGTATGCACTTAGTAACATTTCAAAGCCATTTTCACTTAAAATAACGTTTGTTATTTTCATATTAGACCTATTTCATCGTAGTAAGGAACCATAAGATTTTCATCAATCTACACTTCTACACTAATATTATAAAGAGGTAACCTTTGTTTGTTTGGTTGTAATGAATAGGCTAAAAACTACTGGACCGTTTTTTTAAAATCTTTCACCATTCGAAAGCTACATTATCGATAAGTAACATAGGCTATTATTTTGCCGCGAAATTCCTACGGGAACTAAAAAAAAGCGCGATTACAGCTAGTGTTTTATAAGAAATTGAAATGTTTTTAAGTGTAAACATGTTTTTACACGTGACTGCTCGTATTATGTAGCGAGATACGAGTTAATGTACTAGTATCTGCCTACGCACTGTCCACATTAAAGTTGTTATTCATTGTATGAACTTATCAATTGATCAACATTTAACACTATTGATATTAATTTACTTCGTATTGATTTGGACATTTGTCTCAATACGAGAATGTATACATATGTACGTATGTCATAACATGGGCAAATGCCTCCCACCATTCTTTCTATTTGTTTGGCCACCTCGTGCCAGGTCGTGCCGCCGTCTCCTCCTGGGGCGCTAATATATATTAGATAAAATATATTTTATCTGGCTCTGAAACTACTGAATCGATTTTTTATTAGAAGAATATCCGCTAGTATTGAGTTGCAAAGGCTTATCATAAAAAAACAAATAATAAATAAATACACCGCACACCTTTCAACCCCGCATTGGGGGGTAGGCAGAGGGACTCCTTAAGCAAATACCTACGAAGAACCAAGCGTGTTTAACCCATCGTGACAGGAGGTCAGCCCATCGCCGTTATAGGGTTCACACACTTGCGGTGTGCGGGCTTGATCACAATGTTGTCCTTCACCGTACGAGCGTTGCGTTGCGTACATAGGCTCTGAAAAAGAGTACCATTGGTACACGTCCAATAGCCGAACTCGAAACTGCGACCTCTCGATTCAAGTCGAGATGCGACCAACTGAATTAATTATATTTTTTTTAAATTAGTGATCCCTACTAAAACCTCAATAATGTTACCTAAGGTTTATTAAACTGAAAATACGTGAATGACTGCGGGGCCTAGTTAGAAAAAAAAACATGTCAGAAAAAAAAATGTTGCGTAAAATGTCAATGTAATTTCAGCCGTGAGCAAAGCTCTCAGGTATTCATAGTTCATCCACAATAAAAACAGAAACAACGTTGTGCTATCGATTCCTATTGTCAAATAAAGTATTAACAAGCTCCAGGAAATGTTTCCAATGCTGTTGGTACACCAATACAATCGCATAGTTTCAATTTAGTACTGGAAATCATGGACAAACAAAATTTGTTAACATTTGCCAAAGGTTTTGTTCGACACAATGAAACTGTATTTGTAGGTTCACAATGGAACGGAAAACCACAAACTACGTACCAGTTCTATACACTTTAACCCTATTTTAACCAATCAGATGTGACACCTAATACCATAGAATTAACATCGCGGTAACATACATTTTCCCGTGCACGTATTAATTCTATGCAATAGAAAATCACCACAGCTTTCCCGTAGCTGAATCAAATTGTTTAATCAAATTAATTGGTAACTATACATACGTGGAAATGTTTTCAATGCAATTATTGAATAACAGACCAGGCTGTTTGTACTCGTTGTAAACACGTACGTGAATATTAGGTATTCAATTTTGGAAATCGTAGTAAAATATATGCCTATTTATAATAATCAATTACTTTTAAAAACACAACAAATGATTAATGACAATTGGAGATCCGTAGTCTCTGCCTACTCCTCTGAGCGACAGGCGTGAAGTGTATGCATGTGTAAAAACAATTAATCTCACTTGATATTTTCTGTACAATAGGTAGTCGCTTTTAATCGTTAAACATTGATAAACCTTAGCATTTATAATTTTACGTTCATAATGTTCCATGTTTAATTTGTATATTTAAAACTTTAACTTAATTTTGACTGTTTCAGAAAAGCTGAAATAAAATGCTGCCCGGGGGTTCGTTTTATGGTGTTTACGTAAGTCAAGAAAATAAATAATAAATAAATAAATTTCTACGTGAAGAAGTAAGAAAAATATATAGTGACATATTAGTAGGAATAACTTAAGGAAAAAAGAACCGACTTCAACCAGTAAAATTTGACACATATGTGGTTTTCTCATGGATGCCATTGTCGGAACTGAACCAAATTTATATGGGACCAAACGGGAAGCACAAGCTTCCAAATAAAAAAACATCCAAATCGGCTCACCCAGGCCAAAGTTCTGAGGTAACAATCATTAAAAAATACAGACGAATTGAGACCCTCCTCCTTTTTTAAAGTCGGTTAAAGATACCAAGCTTATTCATAGATCATTGGCTTCGGTATACCTCTGCCCACCCCATGTTACCATGACCCTAACTCACAGGTGACACTTCTAATTGCATTCAAAACTTCAACGACCCATCCAACACTGAACACTAAGCCGACACCTTGAAACATACAATATACAAACACGACCTCACAAAAACTAAGTAGCATTCAAAATACCCACGCAAGATATCCCACATACTTTTTTTTTCTCTCTCTCTATTAGACAACAATCAAATCCGTGTCAACAAGTTTCTATTGCAACAAGAAAAACAGCACAAAATTCGGGCTGACACTTTAATGAAGTAACAGGCTTTTATCAAGGCTAAAGCAAGAATACTTGCCTTAATAACCCGCCTGTGGTTTCGCAACCCATAGTTGTTCCAGATACAAGGGCCACCTCTGCGCACAAATTGGTAGGGCACAGTGGTGTTCAGTATAATATTATCTGTGTAATAGCTTATCAAGCACCTGTTGATAAGCTGGCGTGATTGTCGAGCCTGAATTGATTTGCTTCTCATTACTGTCTGGGGATTACGCAGCAAAAAATTGCCCGTTTTTTGCTTCAAGGGGAACATTTTCGAAATAGAAATTTTATGTAGATGTCGCTGTTTTCGTTTCTAGTCGTGTATTTTACATTTTACCGCGATAAAATCGCTAAGCGGTAAGAAAGAAATTAGAGCCTAACCCCCTTACAAATAAACGCATTGTCACTTATAGAACGGTTATTACAGGTCTACTTGAACTGGTTATTCCGTATTTGACATATTATAACTGACAAGTTAAGTTAGGCTTTGTATATCTTGCAAATAGCAATTCCGCCATTATTAGTAAGGCCCTTAACATACAGAGTGTGTGCCCAAAACCGTTTCTAAGACCGTTGCTCAGGGTCTTTTACACTCTGTATATTATAGTGAAGTCAGTTGTTGTCTCTCGCACACGGGCCATGATAAGGCCCTATTCGGAGGGATGACATATAAAAATTAAGTTATGACAGATGAGTTTCAATGAGTTGTCTGTATTCTATTTGTCCATATTATTTTACTGACGCATTTCATAGGTACCCAAAAGATGCAACCAGCCACATTTAATTAGTATGAAATACTATTAAAAACCGTGTGGTGACGGCGAATAGAATACATGTGTCACCACCTCAGCCCAACCTTTCCCGTCATGGGGGTCGTAAGAGGCGACCGAGGGAGCTCTCCAGAGAACGGGCAGCAGCGCTCTCTCTGAGTTAAACCACAACACCACTGCGATCGCCAACCGGCCTGCCAAGCGTGGCGATTACTGGCATTTCACCACAAATGACGGATTTAATTGGGGGAGGCCCTCGTCCAGTAGTGGACGTTATGTGGCTGATGATGATGATGATGATTATTAAAAACGAAATAGACATCTGACCAGCTAGTTGAAACGTTTCAAAACATTATTCGAGATGCCAATATGGAAGAATAGGTAGGTATCTATAAGGAATAATATTGAATATTATGACAGGAATATTATGACGTTACCGACCCTCAAATTTTCAGTTGTCGATTTAAATCATAAACTCAATTATATTTGGGTTTGACGAAAACCCTCACGGAAAAATTTTTCCCTTCTCAACTAAAATCATCTACCGGATGAAAATATTACCTATTTAATTCCGATTCGTTTTTCTCCTAGAAATAAAGCAGACGATAAGCTGTCTGCCACCAGACGAACACTCAAAGTATTATTTTCATGAAATCAGAATTTCATAGAATCCGCTGAATTGAGTCTTTGCATAATTTTTTTGAGTGTCATTCTCGGTTATATTATGCAAAGTGTTTGCCCATGGAAGTTGCCTGAAAACCATTTCAGTAGAACTCGGAATGATGGACCTTCCATAAGTGCTTACTCTGAATTTGTGATGGAGCGGGGTGAAAGTACACTGACTTAATGCGACTTGGGGAACCAACTTTCATACCTATTTTTGGACCCTCTCCCTTACATAATCTATTCATCAATGGTAAATAATTTATTTTGTACATTTAGTCATTAGCAATAACTAGTGTTTAGGCTTTAGCATATAAGAATCTCTACCATTGAATCACATCAATCAATAATTCTTGCAGTCAATACCTAAGTAAACCTTTTATTGTAGTTCCGTCTTTTCCCGCCAGATAAGTTAAGTTTTTCCATTATACGTCATCATCATCATCATCATCAGCCCATACTTGTCCACTGCTGGACATAGGCCATTCCAATTGCACGCCACTGTGATCTGTTTTCGGCTTCTCGCATCCAGCTTCTGCCAGCCATCTTGCGTATATCATCAGTCCACCTTGCCTGAGGGCGTCCTACACTCCGTTTGCCGAGACGCGGTCTCCACTCGAGAACTCGTTTTCCCCAACGGTCATCGGTTCTACGGCAAATATGGCCGGCCCACTGCCACTTCAGCTTGCTAAAACGATGAGCTATGTCGATGACTTTGGTTCTCTGTCGGATCACTTCATTTCTGATTCGATCCTTCAGAGAAACGCCGAGCATAGCCCTTTCCATAGCACGCTGTGCGACTTTGAGCTTGTGGGCCAGCCGTGCCGTCAGTGTCCACGTCTCAGCTCCGTATGTCATTACAGGTAGGACACACTGATTGAAGACCTTTGTCTTCAGGCACTGTGGGATCGCTGATGTTAAGACTCGACGTAACTTCCCAAATGCTGCCCAACCCAGCTGAATTCTTCTGTTTACCTCGTCCTCGAAGTTGTTTCTACCCAACTGCAATGTCTGCCCAAGGTATACATATTTTTGAACAACTTCGAGAACGGTGCCGTGTACTGAAATCGGTTCCGGTAGAACATGTTCATTGAACATGACCTTGGTTTTATCCAAGTTCATCCGTAGGCCGATCCGTAGAGAAGAATCAGCTAGGTCATTCAGCATCAGTTGAAGGTCCTGCAGCGTTTCTGCCATGATGACGATGTCGTCTGCAAATCGCAAGTGAGAGATGTGTTCGCCATTGATGTTGATGCCACGTCCTTTCCAATGCAGCGTCTTGAACATATTCTCCATTGCATTTGTGAACAATTTCGGGGAAATAACATCCCCTTGTCTCACTCCTCGATGCAATGGTATGGGACGTGTCTGCTGATTTGTACTTGGACGGACATGGTGGCAGCCTCGTAGAGGCATCTTATCACTTGGATGTATCGCCAGTCAACTTGGCAACGCTGCAGAGACTCCAGAACGGACCAGATCTCAACCGAGTCAAAGGCCTTCTCATAGTCCACGAATGCTAGACACAGGGGCAGATTATATTCTTCAGTTTTTTCTATGATCTGCCGCACTGTGTGGATGTGGTCTATGGTGCCATAACCGCTCCGAAATCCAGCCTGCTCCGGAGGTTGAAATTCGTCGAGTCTTCGCGCAAGACGGTTTGTGATCACTCTTGAGAACAGCTTGTAGACGTGGCTTAGAAGAGAAATGGGTCGATAGTTCTTCAACAGGGTTTTGTCTCCCTTTTTGAAGAACAGGACGACCACACTTCTACTCCACGCCTCCGGAGTTCTTCCTTCGAAGAGGACAGCGTTAAAAAGCTTTGGAGCTCCCTCAATATCGGTTTACCTCCAGCCTTTAATAGTTCTGTTGTAACGCCATCCTCTCCTGGAGCTTTTCCGTTTTTGAGCTGTCTAAGAGCGATCTCAATTTCGCCAGTACTGACTTCTGGCAGGTCTTCGGTGGAGTGGCGTGTCAATGTGGCTCTAGAGTCCCCATTTTCGGGATCAGGGCGAGATGCATGCGATGCGTATAACTGGCCATAGAAGTCTTCAACCTCCGAAAGGACCGACGGCTTCGAAGTGACGACTTCTCCACTTGCTGTGGTCAACTTCGCAAGGTGGCTTCTTCCAAGAGATTGTACGAACACTTTTGACCCCCGATTATGCTCAATCGCTCTTTCTATTGAAAGAGTATTGTAGCATCGGAGGTCGCGCCGCACGTGCTTACTAATCTCCTGGTTTAGAGCCCGCCTTGCGGTCGAAGTGACGGGTGGATTCTCACGTCGTTCCTTCATCAGCCGTAAAGTCTCCTCGGAAAGCTTTGACTTCCTGCCCTTACGCTGCATTTCACAAAATCTCGTACCCTCTTCCCTGAGGACCCGAGTCACATTTTCGAGGTTCTTGTTCACGTCTGCTGTGGTTTCCACGGCAACGAATCGGTTCTCCAAACTTAGCTGGAAAGCTTCGGATCCCATTATGGTTTGGAGCATGGTTGGTTGGAGCCTGGCTTTCATCAGACGGACACGTTCAGCCTTAAAGTTGATATTCAGAGAGCCTCTGACTAGTCGGTGATCGCTACCGGTATTAAACCTGTTGATCACAGAGACGTCTCTGAATATGTGCTTTTTGTTCGTCATGATGAAATCGATCTCATTTTTGGTCATAGTATCGGGGCTTTGCCAGGTCCACTTCCTTTGGGGCTTTTTCTTAAACCACGAGTTCATTAGAAATAGCCCCTCTCGTTCGAGGAAGTTTACTAGCATTTGCCCCCTATGATTCCTTGCTCCAAATCCATGGGATCCTACTGCCGATTCATTGCAATTCTGTACTCCCACTTTAGCGTTAAAGTCCCCCATAACAACGCTGTAATGTGTCTTAGTAGTGGAGTGGAGGGCCTTCGATATATCATCGAACAGGCCCTCCACCTCATCGTCCGAGTGTGTCGAGGTCGGTGCATACACTTGTACCACTTTCAGGCTATACCTCTCGGTAAGTTTTATGACAAGGTATGCTACCCTGTTTGACACACTAGACACTTCCACAACGTTGTTACACAGGGACTTATTCACAAGAAACCCAACGCCGCCTTGGGATTGTTGGTCTCCCTCGCGGAAGTACATTAGGTGGCCCGATTTGAGGGTAATGGTGTCCTCTCCCTCTCTTCGGACTTCGCTTAGCCCCAATATGTGCCACCTAATTTTCCCAAGTTCCACCTCGAGTTGTGCCAGATGCGAGTCAAGCCGTAGCGTGCGTCCGTTGTACGTCGCCAGGGTCAGTTGTTTGTGGTGGCCTCCCATAACCCGGAGATTCTTCGCACCCCCTGCTCCGCCGTTACCGTGGTCGCCACCGTGACCAGGAATAGCGGAGCCGCCGGGAACTGGGGGCCGTGGCCTTGTTGTGCTTATTATTGGAGGTAAATGCCCATAATCGCCACGCTGGGCAGGCGGGTTGGCGATCGCAGTGGGGTTGTGGTTTAACTCACAGAGAGCGCTGCTGCCCGTCCTCTGGAGGGTTCCCTCGGTCGTCTCTTACGACCCCCATAGCGGGAAAAGTTTGGCTGGGGTGGTGACACATGTATTCTATTCGCCGTCACCACACGGCTAAATAAAATAAATACGTAAATACGGATAAATAAAATAAATAGATAAATGCCCATCATTTTCTCTTCTTTGGCTTAACGTAACGTAACACGTTTCGTTATTGAAGAAGCATAAGAACATTTAATTTAGCGCGAATTTTTATTTATCGTCATCGATGCTTGGGCTCCCGTTCTTGTTCACTAGTAATTAGTAGTTTAATTAATCCACCAAACCAATTATTCTATGTTTAAGTACCTATGTAACGTATTGTTTCTTCTTGTCTAAATGTACTGAATTTATTAATAATGTATTATATTTTTTCTAAACCTAGATAGTTTAAAAATAATGATGGTGAAATATGGTGTAGATAATGAGGTAATACATAATTCACTCAAAGATTTCTAGGTTAAATGCGTACAATGTGTTTGTTTAATGTTGTAAGCTTTCTTTGTAATATAATACCTTTTACTTAAGTAATTTTATTCTTTATGTGATAATCACAAGTATGTACTGTTTAATATTAACCAACTGTGAATCGTGATACCTAGATGAGCAAGATAAAATGCACGCATAATAGATACAAGTAACCATGTGCTCAGACTCCACGATACAGGTTACTATATCTAGTGTGGGGCCGAATGTAACCTAGCAAATATGCAATGTACTACTAAGTATAAACTTACATATTTATAATAACATTGTAAAATTTTTTGGCTTTTTAATAATCTTCTGTGAAATAAATAATGTTATTATTACTATCAGTCCGAACAAAATTGTTTAGAGGTAACAGGCCATAAACCATTAGATTTTGGGGAGAAGGAGATTAGGGGAGTTAGCGGACCAATTTGTCCCGTGTCAAGGATATCCTTATGATGTCACGCTGTATTCAATATTTCTACGCATTCCGACACCTGGCCAAGCAGTGTCTGGTGTGATGGGAGACCTGGAAGAAAAAGCCAGGTTCGTCTCCCATATTATCGAGGAGATCAGTGAGGAAGACAGCTACGACTTGACCGTTACTGCTGCAGTCCAAAACCATCGTAAGTTGATAAAAAATCTCCGGACCCTCCTACCGGAATAAAGAAAAAGAAGAGCTTATATTATGTACAGCGATATTATATTGTATATAACAGATAACCAAAAGGAAGTCTTCATGATCTGGGATTTTAAACTCCTTGTTTGTCGATTATCTTCTTTCTTTCGAGATCACTATCTATAATCTTTTAATTATTATTTTAACTTGGGCCGGAAACGCCTCTCAGGCCTGCGCCAATCAAATGAACAAGACAGATGTCGTAACAAACACTAACTTTATATTCCAATTAAACTGTGACAACCTTAAAGCACGTGCTAAGCAAAATAAATTCTTAGAACGTTTGACGCCGCACCGCGAGCTGTTGCGCAAACGCACCGCATTTCAAAGCCCGAGGGAACTGTGGCAGTCCCAAACCATTTGAATGCAAAATTAAGCACTTAAATGTCCGATTATCTAAATATCACCGTGCCCCGTCGTCGTCGATTTAAGCCGTCAAATCAAATCCATAGACGGGCGTAAACTGTTCGCAAATCCTTGTTTTGAACTTGGAACAATAATTTACGGCCAGTAACCCAAACAAGCAATAAACCCTGTATCTCTTTAGTGAAATCTCTGTTGAGATTTGAATCTCGTTCTATTCGAGTTCGGATTTCGACATAAGCCATTAGTTACACGAAATAATTGTCAATATCAAAATGCGGGCCGTTTCCGATTTATTTCGAACTGATTATAGTTATCTCGTGTTATGATATTAAATCGACTTTATGAACTCTCTGAAAGTTTGTTTGCTAGAAAGATAAGAGTTGTAATAATAGGTATAATATCTTAATTTTTAACAAGTTTGGTGATTTTGAAGAAAAAGTCAAGACTGCCTGCTGTTAACCTATTCCCGACTAGTCTGGGACCTAAAAAAATACGATAAATAGGTACTCTCATCGTAAGAAATCCATAAGGTACCTACTTACATCTAAGGGATTATTTACTGTTTGTTCATATACTGGTAAACGCGATTTTTCTGGTTACAAGTGATCTATTTACCTTTTTAATGCAAGTTTTGTGTGCGTGTGTGTTTTTTTAATTGATACAATACAATAATTTGTAACAGTAGGTAATGGGTATAACGCGGAATACGGATTTACATCAAATACGGCGCGTTCAAATCCCAACAAAATAATCGCAGAGTAATAGGAAATCCTGCCCCACAGGGTACAAAACCCTACGACAACATCGTACAGAAAATTTTACTTGATCCATACTACCGATGATATTACCTAGAAGCAGCGACGCTTTAACAATACTAGTGAAACGTAAAATTTTCAATACACGAACAGAATTAACGTAAGTTGGTTTTCATTTCAGTTCCGAATACACCGCTAGCGAAGTCATTTTCATCTGGTTTTGTTACTCTAGAGTAAATCGAGCGAGCCTTTCCATCTATCGTACAATGGTAATCGCGTTTCGAAATGTGTAAACTTGCTGTGGGAGTCGAGCGACTCACGCGCCGACCCGCCGCGCTAGGTTAATGTCGACCTTTAGGCACGTTCACCAGTACAAAATGTATACTGTGCGATTAGCATGCTCGCGTAGTTTGAATTTGCCTGTATGCATCATCCTGTCTTCTTCTATGCCTGCTTCTATTAACCGTAAGAGTAGTAACACCCATCGACAGTTCTGGAAAACAGGTGACGCTGTCTAAATATGGGTGAAACTTGAAGTAAATTCATCTGGAGCAAAGTACTTACATAAAATAAACTGTCGGTCATGTTGTGATTGCGAATAGAATACATATTGTGTATTCTATTGGTGACCGGGGGAACTCTCCAGAGAACGGGCAGCAGTGCCTTCTGTGAGTTAAACCACAACAGTGGTGTTGTGGGGCGATCGCCAACCCGCCTGCCAAGCCTGGCGATTATTGCCACTTCATTGGAAAATCACTGGGGTAGGCCCTCGTCCAGCAGCGGACATTGCAGATAATGATAAAAATAAATTGATTTCAACGAAATATCGAATTACCTAAACACGGTTTTCTTGTTGGAACTATTGTTAAACCTTTATTATTTTTAGACGGACCGTTCACAGTTATTTTTCCTTTCACAGATTATATATGCCAACCGCGGCTACCTGCTACAACAGCCAGGGGTAAAATGACTGTGAAACGACTGTACATACCAGTGTTGAAGAAATTAGAAACTTGAATAATTAAAACATACGTAGGTACACAGTAGGTTTACAATACTGATCGGTGGCTGTATGATTATAGACCAGTATATTTTATGTATGATATAAAAAAATAGCTAAACAGTAAACTGTATTAAGTAAAATTCAAGCGCAATAAAGTCCCTCCTGCGCAATATTTTATAGCCGGCATTGGCGGAGTACCATTAAATCTGAACGCAGCTGCACTTCCGAACAGCACTAGCTCTATAATCCAAATTTAAATTTAGGTTTAGTTTTAGGCACATACCACGCACAAATAAGGTACGATTAAGCCGATTGGTAAACAAATGATCGATGAGGAAACGATACTTTCTGACAGTGATTGGCCCTCAGTTATAGGACTTGTGAGAACTGAGTACTCTTATTGAATTGGACCAGAATTCACTTTTGAAATAGGTTTAACTACGCATTATTAGCTTTTAGGTGTCTAAAACAGTGATTAATTATTCAAGAATTGGAGCTATAAAGTTGCCAGTTCAATATTGCAATGGATTTATTGATTACAGTTCTAGACAGGCCGGTACAGTGTGGTCAATGAACAGTTACAAATTAAGATTACATTCATTATTGTATTACGAGGGTATATTTAAAAGAAAAACTAGCTGGTCGGTTAGTTTTAACAGTGTTTCGCTGCTATTATTTGCATCTGTTATAAAGTCTTATAAACCTTCTTCTAAAATCACTCTATCTGTTAAAGAAAAACGCATCAAAATCCGTTGCATACTTTAAAAAAATAAGCAGGAGGAGACTTGAGGGGCTACTTAATTCTATACTATGTATTGATATGAGCTATGCATCTCTGTTTTGTCATTGGCACGTTCAATGATAATATACTTACCCTTAAAAAGGACTTTAAAAAAAGGAATTTATATTTCAACGGACCAATCGCATCACAGTATTTGGTTGAGTTCAGCACTCTGGTTTATTCAAAACTGTCCATCTAAAAGTTAAAGATTCTTTCTTTAACTCAGTGGGTAAAAATTGGTGCCTATTGCACCAATTTTTCTTTACTTTTTTTCAAGTTTTTAATACAAGCTTCTTAATACAATCGAGACATGTTTGCATTTACTATATTAAAAGGAATTAGATTTTTAAAGGAATAGTATAAACGGATATGCTTGTTTAGTAATTCATCATAACAACTCATTTAATTGCTACGACTAGTAATGTTTATTTGAAGAATTTGTACAGATATTTCGAATGTGGAACTCCACGGCTAAATGCTTACATTATGGATCATAACCATTTCCTATTATTTAGTTAACAATCTTGATTTGAACAGGAAAATAACACTAAAATAACATGGGTACTTGATATTTACATACATTAAACGCATTACATAATACTCTGTCAAGTACATTTTAGAAGATTGCAATCAAGAATATATTTTATTTTACA
This sequence comes from Conopomorpha cramerella, assembly GCA_012932125.1. Taxonomy (NCBI): domain Eukaryota; kingdom Metazoa; phylum Arthropoda; class Insecta; order Lepidoptera; family Gracillariidae; genus Conopomorpha; species Conopomorpha cramerella. The sequence continues at coordinate 19,329 of SJJU01004634.1, read as the reverse complement.
AACACTGAATGATGAAAACTGATACATGGGGAATTAGGTACGAGACCAATCCAGAAGATTAGATTTGATTTAAATAAATTCGATTTTTTTAGAGCTAAAAATGTTCTTGATCCCTAGACACTTTTGATGTGTGTAGATAGGTATGAACAACCTCAACTTAGGAGTTTTGCTCGGTCAGGGAGCGCATTAACTCAACATGCCTGTCGAAGTGGATGAGCCCATCGCCGTTATAGGGTTCACACACCTTGTGGTGTGCGGGGTTTCATCACGATGTTGTCCTTCACCGCACGAAAGTTGCGTTACGTACACAGGATCTCATAAAAGGTTCCATTGGTACACGTCTAGTCGGCGGACTTGAACCCGCGACTTTCCGATTGCAAGTATCCGACCAACTGGGTCACAGCGCTCTCTATACACTTATACGATATACTTTGACTATATTTCTTATGTACTATACGAAAAAAATATTTACTTGACTAATGGCAAATCCATGGTTTAAAAGCCCGAGTCCACGTAGAAAAGAAAGAAAAACCGCTGAGTAATGCTACAAGGTAAAATCGTCTGTATTATAACTTGTGTCAACTTGATCCGGAAATACACTTTCAAGAATGCATTTCAGCAATTGTTCATTTCCCGAAACACAAAAAATATCCAGCTCCATACAAAGTCGATCAGCTGAGTGAACTTTTTGTATAAAGGGGTCCAATTTCATTTTAGTTTCGAGTTATTGACACCTGTTGAAGAGGACTCAGTAGGGTCTACAGAAACATTAAAAGCTTAGAAGGGTATGTCCGCCTTACTCTAAGTTACACCCAAGTTTGTTGTGTATAACTTAGTTAGGTGGTAATATTATTCAGAGGTAAAGTTTGAGGATGTAGGAGGCCTATCTCTGGATCTACTGGATTTAACAATAGAAACCCACATTATCTGCCAATGCAATATATCATATTTTACCCGAAATTCCCATGCGGACAGGATAAAACGCGGGAAATTCCTCGGGACGCTGCTAATAGCATTGATCTACTTAGTTATCAAAATCTAATATAAAAGAAGATGCCGACAAACAACGCACAGCCCAAACAGCTAAACCAAGGAAGTTAACATTTGGAAGGACTTAGCTGAGGCATCGCAGGGGTGTAAGAAAGGAATACTGGAAATTCCCCCCAGAACGGGATTTATCGGGAAAATGAAAAGTCGTTAGAGGCTTAGAAAAATATATATTTACAAAACAACGATTGCGTGGTCAGCTAGTATGCCCATTAATAATATACCTTTGGTTAAAGTTCCGTATGTGTATGTACATAATATGTAACGCTCATTTCTTGGTGATGGATTTTCGTTTGTTACGTCTCTGGAAAATCTCTTTCGCCTCTTCTTTACGCACGGGTCGCGACCCATTATGCATTCAGTCCAGATCAATAGATCAATCTTACGTATATTTACATCGAAACGCACAGACCTTTTCGTAAGACATTGTAATCCTAATTGCGAACATCTGCTATAATTTGTGGATACAGAGGTAATTGCAAGTTCGACCGCAAATCGTGTACCACTAGTTGAGCTGCCAAAACCAATTAAGGTGCTGGAATATTGTTGTGACGGTACAGTGATGATGTTGGATTGATGAACCTAATGAACTATATACATACACTTCAAGCGTGTCTACTCTCCCTTTGTCTTTATAATTTTCATAGGTGATCTCGACTTTCAGTACTTTTCACGCCACCCTCCATCACCAATCTGGTTTATAGGGCGACCTCTATACACGGTTTGTAGTGAGTTTCTTAATTACTAGTTTGTCGCAAGATAAACGGCGTTAGAAACGTTGCTGGGCTCGTCAAAATTAACAAAAAACAAAAAATAGTATTTTTTGCCTAGGACCTTTGCTCGGGGTCTTTTATAAATATCTAAAAATAACAGTATAAATATCTATCGACAAACTAGTGTACATATACGGTCTTTGTAATAATAAGTACTGACAACAGAGCATTGTGACTACGCCATTCCTAAATGGATTGCCATTAGAACGGTCTATTTCCGACCGTTCCCGAGCGTGAATCGACTCAATCATGTGAATTGTTAGGCTCAAAGGTGACCTAGGTATTATCATAACATCAAAATGGAGCTTCTCAAAGTATACCCCAATAAAGATGAAATAACTTTTATTTTTATACTTTATACACATATTTCACACTAGATGTGTGCGTATATGTGTGCTCTAGACCTGTAGTTTGCTTAACTTTTCGTTGGAATTTACGTATAAAATACGGTCAAAAGCCATTTAACAACGTACAAAGTTTTTGTATATTATTGTAACAAACTCAAGTCATCTTAACTGTTCGAACGAAACCATACCACGAAAGTCGACGTCAAACATCATTCATCACACAGAATGACAGAAGCGATTGATCGATTGAGGTGGCGAGATGCGATAGTAGCGTCATTTTACAATTTAATTAATAATTCTACAAACAGCCACTCGGTTGCCCAATAATTACTATAAGAAAAGGTCGATTGAAACTGGTACGATAAGCTCCTTGATTATATTAAAAACCAAAAAACAGACTTCATGTTAAAAATCACTTCACGCCTTTTTAATTCCAAAGCAGAGAAGAAAGCACTTGCTAAGCAAATGTCCACGGATCACCAAGCGTATTTAACCCAACGTGATAGGGGGTGAGCCCATCACGAGGATTCACACACCTTGTGTTATGTGGGTTTCATCACGATGTTTACTTCACCATATGAGCTTTACGTCGCGTACATATGCTCTGAAACAGTAGTCTGAAGAGTCCCATTAGTATAGGTCCAATACAACCGGTACTGTATTGTATAGTCTAATCCGCAACCTCCCGATTGAAAGTGAAGTGCCTAACCACTGGACCATCAGACGCTCCGTTATAGATAAAAGTATTTTCAAAATGCCACAGCCTCACCAACCTCAAATCATGTGACATACAACGAAAGGGAAATTACATACTTACTATAGGCTACTGTATATCACAGTGCCCTCGAAACCTCGATGCGTTTGCTCTAAAAAGGCAGGTCACCAACCCAACCCAGCTGACCTCACTTGTCAGACCAATATCAAGTTTTCCGACTTCTAATGATTTGTAGCCGAAAGTCGCAAAACCAAAATGTTGGCTGTTCAAGTGACGTGATGAATCAAATCTAGCAAAACAAAATAATGAGAGCTCAGCTTCCCATTGCTGTTCTTGGATGAATAGATCATATACAGTGGTGACGTTGGTCTCGCCTAGACAAGAAACTAACCAGAATATCAGTAGTATGTATTTATTATTTTATTTCGAGACATCGACTATGGTATAATAGACAAGCGGGACAATGCACGATAAGTAAATTCTTACGTCTAATTTAAAAGAGTTTCATAACATTATGTGATTCAACTTTTCGACGATTTCTTTCCCTCGGTAATGAGTAAGAATGTAAAAAAAAATCTTGTTTGTTTTAAAATAGGTTACCAACAGCCTAAGTGTGACTGACAAAATATTAACGGAAACTGTTTTGGATAAGCTGATATTTATACAATTTATTTTATGTACTAAGAACTCTGTATGTTTTCTATACTATATAAATAAATTTCAATGAAGAAATAACTGAATAAGGACTGCTCATTATCTTTAGTAAAAAAACACTCTTCACTCATTGTAATCCCACAAAGAGCTATGCAGAGAAACTTACTTAGCAAATGTTCACTGTTGATATTTTTGCAGTGTATATCGGCGCAAATATAATCAAAGAGAAGATCTACGTCAGTAAAAAAAACAGACTTAGATCAGATTATCTTGAAAACCATAATCGATCAGGTAGTACACCCCTAGAAGTAAACAGCAACCAGGGGAAAACATGTACGAAATAATGGCTGCCGTTCTTCCCTTGTTAAATTACAAATTTGATATTAACTCCGCTTGCTCATTATAGAACATACTCTTGCCCCTTATTCCTCTCGCGCACGTCAAAGGCAGGTGAAAGGATAAACGATTGATGGCATTCCACCGTCTAATTAACTACCTCTGTTAAAGTTTACAACACGAAGCCAGAGCTTGTTACGTGTGGGAAGGGTTTTCTCAATCATTTATTATTATAATTCTAGTTCATACATTATTTTGTACTACACTCTAGTGATTTGCCCACAACTATTCGTCCGCGTAGTTTCAGGTTATTAAACAAACTTTAAGATGCAGAATGTGTTCTGCGTAAATTTTGCAAATCATAGGGGAACTATTATTGTGCAATCTATACTCATATTATAAAGCTCAAGAGTTTGTTTGTTTGAACGCGCTAATCTCAGAAACTACTGGTGGTTCGAATTGAAAAAATATGTTTGTGTTGAATAGACCGTTTATCGAGGAAGACTTTTTAGGCTATATAACATCACGCAACTATTAGGAGCGAAGAAATTACGGAAAATAAGAAAAAAACGGGGAAAATTATTCATCCTTGAGGGCTTCCGTTGCGTGCGCTGCGAAAAAGGTTCAAGATACCAAAAATATATGTATAAAATAATATATATGGGCAAAAAAACGTTTGCCGCGTTAGCTTCAGTTACCGTGTCCTTCAAATAAAATATCTTGATATAAATAAACTGAAAAATTTAAATATCGCCAGTTTTTGTTTCTACAAGTGTAGGTACACTAGAAAACAGTTATGAATAGTAGTAAGTGGGCTTTCGCAAAGACAATTTTATGTTGGCGTACGATCTACGGTTAGCCAAAAAATTGTCCATTGAAATTAATCAATATCTAGATTCTTATGTCCTGTCACTGTATACAGTTACAGAGGAAGTGTTATCGAAATTGTACAATTCCTCCATTCCATATTTATTTACTATTTCCATATATTTCACTGGTACATTCAATTATCACGTGTATAATGCGACACATGTTAGAGTCAAAATCTACAAGCACAAACTAATGCTGAAAAAAAAAAACCAAATGGTTGTCATTTTAAAAGCCAATGGCTTTTGCCACTACTAACGTTGAAAAACATCATAAGAAAACCCACATTTTTTTTTAATCACTATGAACAAGCGTTTGACCACCACATACTAAAAGACGTGTGAAACTTCTTACTTTGAAGCACTCGGTGAGATAAGCAAGTGCAACTTCTCTCTTGCATAATAATAATGTCACACTGTGAGGTGGCAATATTATTGGATGAAGTAGCTCAGCATGTGCCCGGGAAATAACGCACAAGTAAAAAACAGTGTCTATGATTGGAATTGCACTCTCTAGCACCTGCACCACAAAACATGGAATGATAATAATTTAACGTACAGTCGAACCATAATATGTTTCATGACCCACCATAAGACGATTTTCCTTCTGACATTAGAATATGATAAGATCGAAAATCGCGAGGTTCCTCCAGTGTCAAACAACTGACATATGGCAAGTTTATGAAGTTAAAAAGTATTTTTAAAGCTTCAATTGTTTTGATTAGGAAAGAGAGAGAAAGAGATACCTGTAGACAAAATCAGCGCGACATCGACATAGAAATAGAATGTACAAGAAGAAATGTGCTCACTTGAAAACGTGACGAAAAATGGAATGTGTATGTGTGTGTGACTATTTTATGTCTGGGTGAAGAATAGTGTTTGTTATACGATATCGATAATTGTTGTGAATCGAGAAGAAAAGCAGGTTTCATGTCTCAAACGTATTGAAATATTATTACTTATATATTTCACGAAAATGTTTACCAAAATAATAAACAAAACAATTAAGTCGTACTTATAAGCAAACATAGTAGTCGCTTATTACAAAAATCCTTACTTTACTTTGTGACGAAGTGATAGAGTTTAGACAATAATGCAGTTTGCTTAGTAATAAAATTTTCTTTATTGATTAAGAAGACGACTACTTACAAAATAATAATGAATAGGGAAGTATAATGTTGACAGTGGCGTGTGAAAAAATGAAAAACAAGACAAAGACTTAGTACGCTTCAATAATGTACGTAAATATTATTAGCTATTGCCCACTGCTTTGTACCTGATAATTGCACGAATTTATTATATAAATATAATTTAAACATATTATGCAAGCGGTGAAGGTGGCAGTAACAATAAAATCATAGCTGTTTCATCATCATCATCATCAGCCCATACTTGTCCACTGCTGGACATAGGCCTCTCCAATTGCACGCCACTGTGCAATTTGAGAGGCCTATGTCTGTTTATTTGCAAAATATTGAATTCTACCTACCTAACACGAATTCACATAACTCCAAAATAAGTTGAATAAAAATAAAGTTTGAAAACTAAATAAATTTTATTTTTTTTTACAATTGGTACTGTAATATCTAATTAGCATAGATAACCCAAAAATACCGCAGGGCGGCCTCGGATGGCATGTCACCACGGTCTATAATTCTATAGCATTTCGCTAAAACGTCGTCATACTGTTCCGCGTTACAAAATAAAACAAAAACATCATCTGATGGACACGTGAGGTAGGACTTATCTTCCGATATCGAGTAATCTCTCTTAGTAATTAAGGGATGGTATACAAAATCTGAGTTATTTACAGTTAAACTATGTACAGAGTCATCGCATCTAAGTTTTTAAAATTAGTCTTTTTACAATACTTCCAGATATAATCATGCTAATTTGAGATATAGAGGCTGTAGTATCCATTAGCAATTAATTAGGGTCTTCGTCGTTAGTATTGTCCACATCGATCAAGTTACTGTCTTTCAACATTTCGTTGTAAATTGTGTTATAGTTGGAAGAACTATTCAATTTTTGTACAGTAGTCATTACAGTTGCAGATAATACCGTTATTTTATCTATCTCCAAACAGTTTCCGCTTTCACTCATTTTGATTTCAGTATGGCAAAGTAATCTTTTATAGGCTAATTATTAGAAATAGAATAATTTACTGGTTAGTAATGGTAGGCGAAAGCTAACAAACCGTAGAGTTATGCTGTTTAAAACAATCACTGCTGGCTATTCTACCGCCGTCCAGTGGTAGATTTTGGAACTACAGCTCAATAATTCCCCACTATCCACTCTACGCTACAATTAGGGATCTACTTTCTACATAACGAATAGTTAAGATACTTAACGGGAACAAAATTTGTGTGTAATGTAGGTATCGAGTCTTTCATCAATAAACGGTGAATACTTCTTTGAAAAAAAAAATCTCTCCTCAAAATGCTTGCTGCATATGCATGTTTTTTTCTTCAAAATCCAATCACTTACTGAGCACTACACCATAATTAAATATAAACACTGTGTAGTTCATCCATTATTTTAAAGGGTTTATTTCGTAGTAATTCGCGCCCAAGAAAAAATGTGCAGGGTTATATTCTCTTTGGCTGTCAAAAAAGTGCTCGCGCTTTTAACTTTATGGTCCCTCTCTTTCTCTCTAGTGGAATTGATAGGTTAGTATGAAGTCTCTTTCCCACACTTTTTTTTTCTTTAAGCGTCGCGGCGGCCAGCGGGATTCTACATCTATGGACAACAATGACTGCTGACAGTGACTCCTAGCTAAGCTTCAAAGACAGAATATTATCTGAAGAGCGTCTGTGGTCCAGTTGGTCGGACCCTTGACTAAGAGCGTCTGTGGTCCAGTTGGTCGGACCCTTGTCTTGTAACCGGAAGGTCCCGGGTTCGAGTCCGGCTACTGGACGTGTACTAATGGGACTCTTTTTCAGAGCCTATGTACGCAACGCAACGCTCGTACGGTGAAGGACAACATCGTGATGAAACCCGCAGACCACAAGGTGTGTGAACCCTATAACGGCGATGGGCTCACCCCCTGTCACGTTGGGTTAAATACTTGGTGAACCGTGGGTATTTGCTTTAGCAAGTGCCTCTGCCTACCCCTCTTTGGGATTAAAGGCGTGAAGTGTATTTTTTTTATTTTATAACAGAAATTAAATTGCATTGGTCTGTGAACTGAGGTGACACAATGCCCTTCAGATTCAAAACATTCTATGTACTAAAGAAGAAACTCTTAATTGTTTTGACGTCTTTAAAGAAAATATCTACGAAATCGGTCATGAATCAAATTGTTCGATTTTACCTACATGAAGGCGTATTTTTTTTCTCATGCTCGTCTTTGACGATGTAAGTCGTCATTATAAGTTTTTTTATTCGAGGGACTGAAGAAAAGCATCCAACATAACCAGCATTAACTTCAAGTGGTAACCAACAGGAAGCCGAAAATCTAGGTGGGCCCTTAGCGGGATGCAGACACGAGGGCTCCACACAATTTTCTTATTTTTGACAGAGAGGTACTCAAGTAATATCTTTCATAAAAACCTACTTCGCACAATAAAAAATGGCGTTTACGTGTTATATCGTGATTCGTGACCAAGGGTGAAAAGGATTATTTTTTGATGTACACCTAAGTACAGGGATTTATTTTATAAGTATGCGTACTTACCATGTGACCATTTTTAATAAGTTAAATCCTCTCCTCGTGTTTCGCTTTACCATAATATTAATAATAACACCAAGACGATTAACATGGCGGTCATATAATTAATTATCATCCAAGTTCACTCTGTGCGCAGGATTAAAAATAAATGAGGGATTTACGGTCGAGCCCGCCTGAACCTGTGATGGACTGATAGAAGGCGAGATTTAAAAAGTTTATTTTTATCATTTTGTCCTTCAGAGTCTCGAAGCAGCAAAATTTCCGTGCTGTCAAATCTGAGATGCCAACTCATTAAACTGTTGTATTTAGGATGGCTGGTTGAATATTAAGAGAGGCTGTGGCTTTGTGGGTGAGTCATAGAGATATCAAACTTGCTTTCCAATGGATCACGTTTTGAAAACCTCTGTACGCGATGCTCATATAACATAGTTTATTTTGGGCAATTGTGGTTTGTCCACCGTCCTATCTGGTGTTAAACAGCAATGTGGTTTACGATGGATCGGTTAACGAAATTCTCTTGAGAAATCCCAAGTATCGTAACGCAAGTGAACGTGTGAACATCACTAGATTCATCTTTTACATTTGCACATGTTTAATTAAAAACTTTATGTTTGAAGTCCCATCACAAAACCGGGATTCTTTTCAACATTCTTTCAAAGGGAAACAGACAGGCGAGCGTTTCGATTTTAAAGTGAGTAACAAAAAATAATAATACCTTTATGAATTATTTGAGACTGCACATTCCATTTTTATTTTCTACGTAGAAGTGCTCGTACGGACGTTAGGTAGCTGCCTAACCCCTTTTATTTGGTCATATTTTGTGTGAGTTCATTTGCATATTCTCATAGAAGGGCCCCGTTCGATCTATCAATGTATATTTGACAAGCTTAACGTGGCCGTTGCTACCACGCAGCTAATATGACTGCGGTACTTGCGGTGAGTATAAAAATCGGAAATTTAAAATAAAAATATTGAAAGTTTAATATCTCGGAAAAGGTTAAGTTTAGGGTAGGGTGTTTCATAGTGAAATAAGTTAGAAATGATAAGTACTCCACGCCCTTAACGGTTCTAGCACGACTTTCATACTGAGTGAGTACATACGCTTCCCGCGTGCACCGTGTATTTTGTTGTGAGTCCGACATATTAGCGCTCCTGGCACGACTGCTGTACGAGTCTGCACAAGACGAATGTGACAGAAATGGGGAGGCTATCCATTACGCGGCAGTTCCATAGGGTTTGTGTTTCTGAAATTTACCTCTTCCGACTTTAATTTCGCGAACGTTAGGTGGGAATTGTGAAATAAATTGTACTTAATATTATAGCTTTGTTGATTATATACCGTTTTGTTTGATGTATGTTTTACGTAGGCACTGACAGCCAGGAATTTGATCTACTACCCTGCAGTCTACTCACATTGAATAAATGAATGAATGAACACGTAACAACAGTAAAGTTATTTTTTATAACGCTATGCGTATACCGTGTGGCCCTTGTAAAAGTGCACATATTGCACAGAATGAAACTAGACCACGAAACATTTTAAGAAATTTAAAATGTCTCAGGCACAAAAACAACTATACTGTTGGAAGCACTACAATTTTCTGAGTTAGGAAATGTTGGTCCGGATCATGACGCCGAGGTCAGCCTGTATGAAAACTGTATTTTTCCATTTTTTTTTCGGTCTACTGTGGTCAAGTATTTTCACCCTGTTCAATATGTGCAGTTTTACAAGGGGCACACTGTATAGGCTCGATCGGCTAACAGAAACAGAAACATTTATTTGTAGTACACAGGATGTTCATCATCAGCCCATATTTGTCCCCTGCTGGACATAGGCCTCTCCAATTGCACGCCACTGTAATCTGTTTTCGGCTTCTCGCATCCAGCTTCTGCCAGCCATGTTGCGTAGATCATCAGTCTACCTTGCCTGAGGGCGTCCTACACTCCGTTTGCCGAGACGCGGTCTCCACTCGAGAACTCGTTTTCCCCAACGGTTATCGGTTCTACGGCAAATATGGCCAGCTCACTGCCACTTCAGCTTGCTAAAACGATGAGCTATGTCGATGACTTTGGTTCTCTGTCGGATCACTTCATTTCTGATTCGATCCTTCATCCTTCACAGGATGTTAAACTTCCTAAATAAGTGGTCTATCCGTGTTTATGACACTCCCAATGTAACTGAAATATCAAGATGGTAGACCAGATTCTTCTCGGAATTTAGAGAACATTGAAATTGTGTGAAGTACTACATTCGAGACGCTGGCACCTGACTTTACATTAATTCTAAAATGTTATCTTCATCAAATCTCATGGATCCGATATTCCATTGCAATGGATGTAAGTTGTGACGCTACTAAACTTGTGGTGCTGCAGTCCAAACTACTACATACTATATATTTCGTGATGATAATTTTGTATGCATTGAATTTAAGGCATCTACACAGTTTGGCATAGCTAACAGGCGTTAAATAGATACCTGTAAATATTTTAGCTTTATATGGTGCCTGAAGTGGCAATATATAAAACTTGTTTGCAGCTGGTGATCATCACAATGGCTGTTTAAAAGATTTATAGCTGATACGAGTGGCGCAAGAAAATTACATACATTTCTGAGAATGCAAACTGTTTTTTTAGGATTCTACGTAGGGTGCGCATAAAAATCTCATCTCTAGAAATATATTTTCGGTAAAGTTGAATGAACTTAAATATTTTAACAGTGAATCCTGTATGGCCAAAGGATCCTGGAGCAAAAGTATGGAAAATGTGGTTTCAGATAAATAATATCCTGAGATTTTATAATTTTATGATTCTAAGCCCTGAACAAAAATCTCTTTTGGTGCTACCAGCTTCAGTTTGTGAGCTTCAGTGTCCATTGTCATCAACACATCGGCACCACTTATTTTAAGGTTTGAGACAACACTCTTTGTATTTCGACTGCTTCTAAACAGAATGCGTCGATCGAGAAAGTCTGTGCACAGAATCACTGTTAACCAGAAAAGTAAATATTAATAAATATCTTATATCTGATTCAACTCACTGTGCACAAAGTATATTCAATCCAAAATGATAGCAGTTGGATCTATGTATTTCCGTTGGAAGGTTCACACATGGCATGTTATACGTGTTTTCTCACGATATTTTCCTTTACCGTGAAAGCTTTACAATTTCCAACGGAAATCGAATACTACCTATATCCGATAAGCAGGAAGCAGACACTCCTTTAACAGCCTTCAAAGCTTTGCTGAGAGAAATGTCAAAATCTGGCATTTACAGGTGAAAATCAATTATAATATTACTTTATCAAACAATAATAATAATCTAACAATACCGTGACCGCACGATATGAGAGGAACAATCGAGTAAAACTGTATTAGCGTACTCTATTCTGCAGGGATACCAGTGTAAAGCATTTTATTCCTATCGTAGCGGTGTCGTCATACTATAACGGCTATAGTAGTGACACCAGTGAATGCCGCCACTAGAATTGCGTCTATATAAACAATAAAAACTTTTTCACACAAAAATCAAACCCCCCGAAAAAGTGGAAAGCGAAAGTACTTTTTTTTTTAAATTGTATGGACCATGAGGTGTGGTCTTCTTTTCCTATTTATATAATTTCCTATACAAATTATTCTGTGCACCGTCAAATTATGAATTATCGACGTAACCTTCAAGGGACTGGCCAGGGATGCTTGCATTGTGGTAAAACTTATCCTTATCTAAATAAATAAAACGAAAAGCTGACTGAATGACTGACTAACTGACTGACATATCAACGCACAGCCCAAACGGCTAAACGTAGGGACTTGAAATTTGGAACAGATGTAGCTTAGGTACCATAGGGGTGCACTAAGGAAGGAATTCCCGAAATTACCACGGGAACGGGAATTAACGGGATAAAACGTTTGTATGCAAAATCTAAACCGCTCAAGGTAGACGCTTGAAATTTGGGATGCAGGTACCTTAGTACACTTAAAGCTTAGGTGCAACAGGCTATTGGAAAATTCCCATGGGAACGGGAGTTACCGGGAAAAAACTTTTTGTGTGATAAACCGCTCAAGTTAGACGCTTGAAATATAGGATGCAGGTACTAAAATACGCGAATGAAATCGCGGGGCGTCCACTAGTTATATGCATAAAACTTGGCAGATATATGATATCACGACCGTCATGTGAATGTGCTGGCACCGCTGTCCTAGAAATCCAAAGCTTCACAATTTATGAACCTCCTTCACTTTACCGGACTATAAAATTTCTCACTTTACAACCGGACTCGGTGACACATTACGGGATCTTTACGTCGGAAATGAACATCGAGCGTCCGACGGCAATGAACCGTGCTCGTGATTGCATATTAAAATGAATATTATGGAATGTTTTTATTATGATTTGATTTACAAACTGCCGGAATACCGGTGGTGTCACGAATTTTTAAATAGGTCAGCATTTTTATTGCTCAGCGAAATGTGGACTAAAATGTATCTTAATAATTTAATTTAGATATTGGAACAACAGTAAATTAATTCGTTAGTACAACCTTGAGAGACGTACTCGCATACCTACATATATCAGTTTCCTATAGGGGTCGGCGCAGACTACAGATTTACTGTACTCACGGTCAAGTCTACATCCTGAAAAATAAGCCCTCCTATTAGAATGTGCGATAGTATATCTTTAGACAGTGATTCAGTATCTCTTCACAATGTTCTGTATAAGGAACACATCAAATCTCCCTGAATTCCAGTAGCTGATTAAATTTTAATTACATGATGTTATTGGTTATACATTAGAGATTTGTAAGGTATTTGAGGTTAGTATGAAGACATATAAAGTTTTAAAGGTATAAACATTGTATGCCGGAGGAATTAAGAAAGAAAAGAATGAATGAAGTTGGACTCATAATTAAATGTACAGTTCAGAGATTAAAATGTAGATAGTCGTCATAAAATAGAAGTACCTACTCGAGTACGGGTACCAAACTTACAACAAAGCTTACAACTACCTACGTACGTTATTACACTAAGCTCTCTTTTACAATTGTAATCCGAGAACATGTTAATTTGTCAGATCTGCTTACAATAGCTTTTGAATCGTAAGTAGAATGTTAATTCCATTGCTGTTCTTTATTTTCTAGTGAGTCGTTCAAATGCAACGAAACAAGCAATGAAAAGACAAACGTTTTATTATATTCAAACTAAAACAGCTGTGTTATGGCTTATAGTTGTGGAGACAATTCAAGCTCAAGGTTGTGTTGCCTTGACCTTGGATTAAACATTTCTTTATTTTCTTGACCAGATTTAACAGTATTACCTAGGTCAGATACATAAGGGATTATTGGTTGAAGTTATGTCACCTATCGCTCTTACTATTTCTCAAACTAAACCCCAACTTTGAGACTAAAAGCAACCTAGATGACATAATATCTTCAAAGGTTCTGTTCACCGTTTATAATAATGTATGTTGGTATGTATTTATCGGGAAACCATCAGAGGACTCTGGACCTGCTGGGAAAAGCGGGCATCATGTGCATCGTGGATGGAAAAAGGAATATTAATTTTCACGGGAAATTGTGCTAATTCGAAATTCACTTTAATTGTTAAGATGTATTTCGGATTCACTAGAAGGCTTTATGTGTTTTAACAGCAATTTTATTGTCTTTGCATAACATTTAAATTTCAGCTAGCGCTCTTCAGTCACATGACACATCTACTATATAAAAATAAGTCGGGTTTTCCTCCCTGACGCTATAACTTCAGAACGCACGAACCGATTTCCACGGTTCTGCATTCGTTGGAAAGGTCTCAGGCTCCGTAAGGTTTATAGCAGAAGAAAATTTAAGAAAAAATTCAACAGAAAAGCGGGAAAACGAAACGAAGCCATCTGGTGGCGAAACGGAGTTCGCCGTGTTTGCTAGTGTTCATATAATATTATGAGCGATCCGGAATTATCCTCTGGATTGGTGGGGGTTCCCTATGTCATTTCGGACAATTCTTCTTTTAGATTGCATAAAACTATATCTTGGCTTTGAGCAAAATGGTAAAACTTCGATAAATTATATAATCCTGAATGTAGATTTGCGACTTTCTCGGTATATTATTGTATTTAAAAATGTATTTTGCTCGGCTAGCTCTAGCTAACTATACGTATTTACATGTGTTGTTTTACCAAAATTATGTTTGACCCAGAATTGTTGCTCACGGGTTTATTTAAATTTTCATAATTACATTATTAATAAATCGATCGATCTGTGCAGATACGCGTAAGACTTATCTTACATCGATTTTAAGGCGTCTTTTAAGGTCAAACTAATTAATAATAAATTAATATAAAATATCACAATGTTTACCTACTTACCTACACTTACCCAGCCTTGTAGTTGTCTTAATGAAGCGAAAAGGTTAAATTCGCCATGTTTTATTGCACTAAATGATACAGAGTAGACAGAGCAAATAATATTATTCAAATGAAGATTCTTTCTCTTACGTCAAAGATTCTAATCTTAAAACGATGTCGGATTAGACAATGCAAAGTTCACATTCAAATTTTTACCAATCCTAATTTATTCAAAGGCATTATAATTCGCTAGTTATTTTATATTTAAAAAATAAACATTTAAATCCTCGAGTCGGCTTATAAGAACAGAATATTTTATTTTAAAGAAAAAAGAACCAGGTTTATATGATTTACCATTCCTTATCAAGACATCATTCCTTATCATGACATCACCTTGGAAATAACTTCCTTCCAACAAAAAAAAAATCATAAGAATCGGATCTCAACGTCAAAGTATTTATCCTCGAACAAACATAAAAAAGCATGCTGCGTGTAAAAGGTCCTCGAGCAACAATGCGGGGAAATGAATTGCGCATTGTTGCCATAGTAAAAGTTGTTCATATTGACGAGCCCAACAACATTTCTAAGACTAAGACCATTGCTTGGGGCCCTTTTGCACGCTGTATATACGGTCGGCTCCTTTTTTTAGGTCGCTTGAATATATAATTAAATACCGTATTGCCGATCATGAAATACACTTCTTTAGCTGAAGTCTATTGGACATATGGAACCTGTTAACGACTGATGACGCGACGAAGACGCGACGCGAACTCTCCGTAATGTTGTCGTCATGCCCCAGAAGGGGGAGGGAGAGTTGGCATCAAAACAGGGATGGAAGAAAGATAATTTGTATGGAGTCAAGAAAACGTGTGCGTTGAAAAGAGGTAAAAGCAAGCAGACGCGCACATCTCAAGAAAACGTACGCCGAGAGGCAGGTAGGGCTTGGGTGGTGGTGGGATTATCCCTGATAATGAAGTCTACTAGGTTTCTTTTCATTCCGGGGCATTGGCATCTGCTGCAAAGTTAGCAGTAGTGTCTATAGATATAGATTCCCTTGAGAAACTTTTCATTTCATTGTACCTACAATCATCATCATCAGCCATATGACGTTCCTTGATGTTGGAGGTCGCTGGGGCAGACACACTACCTACAATCACTATGAACAAGCGTTTAACCACCATCCTGCCTGATGTTAAGCAGCAATGTGGTCTACGATGGATATGATGCTTGGTGGGTTTTAGACGCAATGCCTAGTGTACTTCCAAGAACCTGCCTCGCGACAGCAGCGTGACGGTCACCGTGAGGTTTTAGTGCGAGCCCGACATATCCCCGTTCGCCGACCCGGGCGGCCGGGAATCTGGCAGAGATTCCCTTATGTTAAAAAAAAATAAAAGACACACTACAATAATCTGGCATAGACACACTACAAAAATCAATAATCTGGCAGAAATTCCCTTACGTTAAAAAAAAATAAAAGACTCACTACCTAGCATTTGGGAGGGAATGCCAATCGCCACGCTTGGCGGGTTGACGATCGCAGTGGTGTCATTGTTCACATTTGGTACGATCAACACAAATCGTGATTTCCACTCATGCTACCTACAGAATTATCGTAAGTACGTATACAAAATAATTACCTTTCGGATATCCCGAACGCCGTTTCGTGAAACAATAATGTAATTTTGCCTTATCTTCGACTATTTATCTGCCTTATATGCGATAATTTATTGAATAGCTCCTTTAATCTAATAAATAGTTAGGTAATTGGATAAAGTAACGGCATCGTAACGGTACGATTTATGTCCAATGAATAGCTATTTGATACCATTTTAAAGGTTATTATCTGTCTATAGGCACATTTCCAAAGTATACGAGTGAAATATGTGGTTTGGCTGTCGTTTCTTTGCCTCGTCCATTGCTGCTCTACACAGGATTTTTAATTACTGGTACAAACAGAGACTGCAATTGATTGAAAATGTAACGATATAATGGAGTAACGAACCACGATTGAATTAATGATTTCAAACCTCGCTATGATTTTATTGCTGATTTATACAGTAGTAGTGTACAATTTATAAGACAATTATGAGACACGAAAGGGACTTACTGTATCATTGATGGGTAATGAAATGATTGATTTAAATAACATGTAATATTATGGCTTTTAATAGGTACTGACCCATATATTATTGACTAGTGCATGTCCGATTACATTCGCGTAGTTTCAGTCAATTATTCAAAGTTTAACATTATCGCCATATACAAATAAAATTTGCAATTTTCTAAAATGTACTTGATCCCTAGACACTTTTGATGTGTGTATATAGATTAATGAAGAATTAATAATGCTGTATGCTTTCCATACTGTTCAAATAAATGAATACACAATAAAATTAGTTTAGTATTAAAATAATCCCAAAGCGGAGTAGGCAGAGGCACTTGCTAATAGTCATCCCACGTAATATTGAGGTGTACAAATCACAATCATACATAGCATGCGATTAATTCCTAAGTTCTTACGAAATTTTATAATAATTTTCATCTTTGCTATGGGAGTGTATCAAAATGTGTGTGAACAGAAATAAAAATATTTACTTGTTGCAAGTACACCATTTGTATTTTAAGTGCAAGGAAGTGTTTTTCAAGGAACTTTGATCTGTCAAAAACAGCCTACGGTTTTTGAAAATACCGTATATATGTTGGCATGTGCCGGAGTCAGTTTATTTACTCGAGGCAAATGTATCGGTACCCTAATTAGACCTCTGATATTTGTCATAATATCGTGAATAATGTAATGATTGATTAAACCCGAATTAGTACCTGTTCAAGTTCACGCCATGCATTTGAAAGTTTTTAACGCAACATACCAGCGTCAATAAACTGACAGACAATTGAAAATTTACATCATCATCATCAGCCCATATTTGTCCACTGCTGAACATAGGCTTCTCCGATTGCACGCCACTGTGATCCGTTTACGGCTGCTGGCATCCAGCTTCTGCCAGCCATATTGCGCATATCTTCAGTCCTACTTGCCAGAGGGCGTACGTCTACACTTCGTTTGTCGAGACGCGTCGACGCGAGTCTCCAAAATGTTAAAATTTATTTTCTCGGAAAATTTACAATTAACACAAAAATGGCTGGACCTGGCGATGTTACTAGCGGTTTAAATTAAAAAAAAGTACACTTCACGCCTTTAATCCCAAAGAGGGGTAGGCACAAGCACTTGCTAAAGCAAATACCCACGGTTCACCAAGCGTATTTAACCCAACGTGACAGGGGATGAGCCCATCGCCGGGTTCACACACCTTGTGGTTTCATCACGATGTTGTCCTTCACCGTACGAGCGTTGCGTTGCGTACATAGCTCTGAAAAAGAGTCCCATTGGTACACGTCCAGTAGCCGGACTCGAACCCGGGACCTCCCGGTTACAAGTCAAGGATCCGACCAACTGGACCACAGACGCTCTCTAGCTAGCGGTTTATCCCAATGTTTTCCGTTGCCGCGGGAATATTGCAACCCGTCTTCGCCAAAATTCAGAATTCCACTTCCAGAATTTAAAAACTCCCCCGACGGCCTGCTGGGTAGATCCTGGACACCCAAAGGAAATTCTTCAGGAAAACATCGTCAGTGTGAACGGTGGTTGGGGTGCATTTATGAATTCCAAACAGTACAGTGAGAAAATAACAACACAGGACACAATTAGCACAACCCACAGGTTTCATAATCAACCAATCAATCTACACTTAACAGTATCTTAACGCATTCATGCTTCGGTCAAAGCAACTAAGCCAAATTATCCCGGCATACCGTCTCCATATAGGTATGCAAAGTAACAACGTCAAGTAAAATACCAAAGTTCGTGTACAAGAATGCACCTAATTCCGAAGTTCGAACATTACGTTGGCCTTGACACGAGCCTAGGGATACCTCGCATGCAATTATAATTATGTTGTACTTGTAATTACGTTGAATTTTGATCATGCATGTATTTATTGACAGAGCCCACAACGTTTGCGTGCCATACAACATACCTATTACGAAGACAAGAGTTGATGAATGTCTTGTCGCTGAGCCAGAGTCTATTTTTTCGCTGAGAAGCACAGCCACTTTTATATGTTTTTTTTTAAACACAGTGAACAAGCGTTTGACCACCACCCTGTCTGATGCTAAGCAGCGATTTGGTCTATGATGGAATACACTTGTTCATTAGTAACCTAATTACTCGTGGCTTGAAGACCTCCAGACTGTACTGCGCAGGAAACATTAGTAAAATTGTAAAAAGCAACCTTATCGATTAGGGATCAGTGCTGGCTAGCCCGTATTTGACAAACCGATAAGTTGAGCCTATATATCAAGGAATAGTTATACCGCTTCAATGGTAACCTGACGCAGGTCCTATCATGTCATTACACGTTGTCGGCCTTGTCAACAAAATAGGTAACCGGGAAGAATCTCTTCCAGCGATCAGGCCGCCTTTTGTAACCTGATCATTTTGTTATCAGTGTCCCTTTGTGTAATATCTTCTACTATATAAAAATAAGTCGGGTTTTCCTCCCTGACGCTATAACTCCAGAACGCACGAACC